>JZKD02S2108803.1:0-22788 GCA_000966675.3 Picea glauca
ATTAGAAAACCCCTCACCTTCCCTCATGAGGTCGACTTGGGCAAGAAGGTGCACCCATTCTTGGGTAAGTTGAAGCATTCTTGTTGAGAGAACAAGAGGAGTTCAAGCATTCTTGTTGAGAGAACAAGAGAGAGCAAGAGAGAGGTCGAGCCAAAGAAAAGAGACAGCAACTGCAATTTATGGGAGTATTGGCATGCATTCCAAGGCTACCGAACAACATTTAGTGGCACAGAAATTGAGTCTTAGCAGATTTTTGACATGAATTTTGAGACAGTCCGTACAACATTAATTGTTGGGACAGCCGTACAGTTGTACAGATTTTTGGTTCAGAAATCGAGGAGCAAAGCTACAGGAATGTCCAGATAATTTTGTGTAAATATCTGAAGATGAATATGCTGTAAAAGAATTTCTCAGAAGATCATAAATAATACAAAGCCCTCTCTCACTGGTTTTCCCCTTGTGGGTTTTTCCAGGGTCGAAGTTAGACCGAAAATCTGTGTCTATATTTTTTGAGTTTTGCATATTGCTGATATTTTATTTCTGCGTTGAAAACGATGTTCAGAATCCTCATGTTTCAGTTCTGAAGTTTATTTTATGTTAAGTTTTTATATGCTGAAACACTGTTGTAACATATGCTGAAACACCACTGTAACATATGCTGAAACAGTGCTGAGATATATGTTGAAACAGTGTTGTAACATATGCTGAAACACCACTGTAACATATGCTGAAATAAGGCTGAGACATATGCTGAAACAGTGCTGAGACATATGTTGAAACAATGTTGTAACTTATGTTGAAACACCACTGTGACATATGCTGAAACACCACTGTGACATATGCTGAAACAGTGCTGAGACATATGTTGAAACACTGCTGTGACATATGCTGAAACAGTGTTGTAACGTATGTTGAACCAGTGATGAAACTGGAGTTTCGGCATTTAAATTTGGCTAAAAAATCAGCGAGACTGAAACTGGGTTGGGGTCTGAAAAATTCTTACAATGGCTTGGATGACTTTATCAGATTGAAGAGGGTCCAATACACCATCCCCAAGACTTTTCTCTTCGTCTTTATCAAAAAATGAATGAACTAACTCTTCCAAGAGTTTATGTATTTTTTCACCTTCTAAATCATATACCAAGGTGTCATAAAAAAACTAGAAAGGAAAATGACTCACCTCATTCTCTTCATCTTGTTAAGGAGAGATAGGATATTGGAGAGCTTCTTCGGATGAAGGAGTGGTTACAAGTGCTTCATCCTCATAATTCACTTATCTAGTTATATCTTCACTGCATTTTATTGAATCATGGGATAAATATTACTCCTCTTCAAGGGGTTGACAATTTTCTTCGTAAATATGTTCTTCTATATCAGAGGGTTGTTGGCATTGAGAATGGTATATATCCCTGAGATCTTCTACAATCGCAGTGGTGAATCCTTCGTTGTTTAAGGATATTGTGATATTTTGAAGCGCATATTCATATGTCTGGCATCGTGGTTTGACAAATTCAATAAACCTATTGATGAGGTCTATGAAAGATGATATATCCCTATCTTCGCAACAACCCTTAAACCAATCTTGCAAAAGGGATGGAAGAGAAAGTATGAATAATTTTACCAGAATGTCATCCCCCTCCCATTCTATCTTGCTTATATACTTCATAAACTCTACAATGTGAGTAATTGGGAGGCCTCCAAATATTGGAGAGTTTTTCAAACATTTTGCCTCAAAGTAATGCAGGTATCCTTGAAAAATTTTGAAATCAATAGTCGGATACACCTTTTCCCAGGGCACCATGATCCCATAACTTGGAAATATCACAAAATTGAAAGTAAGGTGGCACATTGGAAACATTTAGTGGAGTATCCAGATAATTTTCTTGAAACTATAAAGGGATGAGGGGATCACCCTCAGTGGAGTCGCCAAGTAAATTTTGTAAGATAAAAACTTTTGAGGAAAGGCTTACCGAAAAGTGTCATCTTGAGGCGAATTGACTCGGTGTCCCCCGACAACATCACCAAAATGTTATCGCACAATTTTTACTTGTCCCAAAGGCAAAGGATAATGTAAGGAAAATTTTTGTAACAAGAGGTTATCCTATCACTGTCACCTTAATAAGATACCTCTTTCTATTTAGGGATGGTATCCCAGGGGAGACCTCCTTGGTGACCTAGGGGTTTGAGAAGGAAAAGGTTAAAGTGTTGATAAAAGATATTCCCTCTCACGAGTCACACCGATCAGAAAGTCCCAAAAGTTTTAATCAATGAAGAAATGATATGCTTAGATGTACCTACCCAGTACAAAGCGACAAGAAAACAATATATTTTGCAAGTACAATTTTTTGTTAATACTTCATAAAACCTTGGACTTGTCAATAAAAGAAATAAGTTGATGCAATATGAAGAAAAAATAATTTTGTAACAACAATTTATACAAGTTAATAACTTCTCAATAAAATCCTTAAAACATCTTCACAATGACCAAAAATAATAACCCAATAATAACAATATACTAGTACTTGTCGGAAGCTAATTAGGAAGTGTAAAAATCAACTTATGCAATTGCTTTTAAGTGATTTTACTGCTGTAATAAATGGTTGTGGATTGCTTTTGTAACAACAACAAGAAGGTAGTGAATTAGTATAATATAGGGTTAGGAAAGGCTAGTAAGTTGCTTGAGGTAAGAGATTTAAGGGTTGGTTTCATCAATCAATCAAATTCAAGTTCTAAATCAGTGCCTTTTAGGGCTAATGGAGTCATTTTGCAGCAATAAAATTGAAGGAAACAAATGATAATGCAATATATAAGGAAAAATAATGATGATGATTGAGGTGTTGGTAACCCAAGGCCTCAATTAACAAGCCTTAGAGGGAAAATGACTACTAGGAAGTAGGTAACCCTAGGCCCTAGTGGTTTTCCTTATTCTTTAGCTCAAGATTGAGGCAAAAATGGCTTGATGAAGCAAATGATACTAGAGTGTTGCAATGGACGGTTTCTATTACAATACTTCAAAGGTAGGGTTTCTAGCACAATCTAGTAGGTGAAAAGTCATTAAGACAAGGACAATAACATGTGCTTCTTCTTCTAGGGTTTTAAACTAGCAATTTCATAATCTTGGAAAAAATGAAAACTAAATGTACCATAACCATTCAAATCAAAGAATGATTGCATAAATTCACTTACATTCACCAAGAATAATCTAGCAATAAGCCTAGTTGAAGACCTTCCACTAAGAAAATTCCAAAAAACACCAATTTTAGTCTCCTCCAAGAAGTGCGCCTAAAATTTCAGCCAATAACCCTTAAGTAGGGTTCAAATTTCAGACCTCACTTGTGAGTGAACAAATGATGATAAAATACAAGGGGGAAATCCCCTATTTATACAGTCAAAATGACCTTTAATTACAAAATTAGGTCAAAAAGGTTGACGTGGCCAGTTTACATGAGAAAACTCTTTTTTACATAAATTTGACAATTAAAACCCTAATTTTATCCTTTTAGGGTGATTCCATGCCCCTCCTAGGGTGATGCTATCCTCTCTGGTAGAACGTTATTCCTCCAAGTGAAACATTGGGGCTCAAAACCCCTCAGGAGCTCCCACACGTGCCAACCCAAACTGTCCTCATGTTGTACACCTCAACTAGGTGACATCAAGGCTCTGAATGATGACGTCAAGGGCCTTCAGGGGCCAATGTCATGTGGGAGGGAAAGACCCCCCTAGGTCTAGGCCTTCCAGTCTATCTCTGTTGGGACGTACTTCTCTCTCTCTAGTGCAAGCCTCTAGTATATGTCTACCCCTTGTTGGGGTTTCAACATCCATCTGGTGGGATTTTAGCGCTATGGAGGTCTGAACTAATCATCTCCCCATGTGTACCTGTCCATCAGGCATGGTCTTTCAGAAACACATATGACCCCCATGGGCCCATAATTCACATGGATCATAGTAATGTCGATCACGTCTAATAATCAAGTTATATGAACATGTGCATAAAACCCCCCTTTCCTAGACAAGTGCTCAAAGACGTTATGCTATTCTAAAAGCCAGGTTTGAAGAGGGTTTTAGGAGGTCTTATTGGTCTAAATATCATTGGATGTGGGATGTTTCCAGGTGAATACCAATCTAGGTCATGTAAGTATATGAGGTGGTATGGGGATGNCAAAGAAAAGAGACAGCAACTGCAATTTATGGGAGTATTGGCATGCATTCCAAGGCTACCGAACAACATTTAGTGGCACAGAAATTGAGTCTTAGCAGATTTTTGACATGAATTTCGAGACAGTCCATACAACATTAATTGTTGGGACAGCCGTACAGTTGTACGGATTTTTGGTTCAGAAATCGAGGAGCAAAGCTACAGGAATGTCCAGATAATTTTGTGTAAATATCTGAAGATGAATATGCTGTAAAAGAATTTCTCAGAAGCTCATAAATAATACAAAGCCCTCTCTCACTGGTTTTCCCCTTGTGGGTTTTTCCAGGGTCGAAGTTAGACCGAAAATCTGTGTCTATATTTTTTGAGTTTTGCATATTGCTGATATTTTATTTCTGCGTTGAAAACGATGTTCAGAATCCTCATGTTTCATTTCTAAAGTTTATTTTCTGTTAAGTTTTTATATGCTGAAACATTGTTGTAACATATGTTGAAACACCACTGTAACATATGTTGAAACAGTGCTGAGATATATGTTGAAACAGTGTTGTAACATATGCTGAAACACCACTGTAACATATGCTGAAATAGGGCTGAGACATATGCTGAAACAGTGCTGAGACATATGATGAAACAATGTTGTAACTTATGTTGAAACACCACTGTGACATATGCTGAAACACCACTGTGACATATGCTGAAACAGTGCTGAGACATATTTTGAAACACTGCTGTGACATATGCTGAAACAGTGTTGTAACGTATGTTGAACCAGTGATGAAACTGGAGTTTCAGCATTTAAATTTGGCTGAAAAATCAGCGAGACTGAAACTGGGTTGGGGTATGAAAAATTCTTACAATGGCTTGGATGACTTTATCAGATTGAAGAGGGTCCAATACACCATCCCCAAGACTCTTCTCTTCGTCTTTATCAAAAAATGAATGAACTAACTCTTCCAAGAGTTTATGTATTTGTTCACCTTCTAAATCATATACCAAGGTGTCATAAAAAAAATAGAAAGGAAAATGACTCACCTCATTCTCTTCATCTTGTTAAGGAGAGATAGGATATTGGAGAGCTTCTTCGGATGAAGGAGTGGTTACAAGTGCTTCATCCTCATAATTCACTTATCTAGTTATATCTTCACTGCATTTTATTGAATCATGGGATAAATATTACTCCTCTTCAAGGGGTTGACAATTTTCTTCGTAAATATGTTCTTCTATATCAGAGGGTTGTTGGCATTGAGAATGGTATATATCCCTGAGATCTTCTACAATCGCAGTGGTGAATCCTTCGTTGTTTAAGGATATTGTGATATTTTGAAGCGCATATTCATATGTCTGGCATCGTGGTTTGACAAATTCAATAAACCTATTGATGAGGTCTATGAAAGATGATATATCCCTATCTTCGCAACAACCCTTAAACCAATCTTGCAAAAGGGATGGAAGAGAAAGTATGAATAATTTTACCAGAATGTCATCCCCCTCCCATTCTATCTTGCTTATATACTTCATAAACTCTACAATGTGAGTAATTGGGAGGCCTCCAAATATTGGAGAGTTTTTCAAACATTTTGCCTCAAAGTAATGCAGGTATCCTTGAAAAATTTTGAAATCAATAGTCGGATACACCTTTTCCCAGGGCACCATGATCCCATAACTTGGAAATATCACAAAATTGAAAGTAAGGTGGCACATTGGAAACATTTAGTGGAGTATCCAGATAATTTTCTTGAAACTATAAAGGGATGAGGGGATCACCCTCAGTGGAGTCGCCAAGTAAATTTTGTAAGATAAAAACTTTTGAGGAAAGGCTTACCGAAAAGTGTCATCTTGAGGCGAATTGACTCGGTGTCCCCCGACAACATCACCAAAATGTTATCGCACAATTTTTACTTGTCCCAAAGGCAAAGGATAATGTAAGGAAAATTTTTGTAACAAGAGGTTATCCTATCACTGTCACCTTAATAAGATACCTCTTTCTATTTAGGGATGGTATCCCAGGGGAGACCTCCTTGGTGACCTAGGGGTTTGAGAAGGAAAAGGTTAAAGTGTTGATAAAAGATATTCCCTCTCACGAGTCACACCGATCAGAAAGTCCCAAAAGTTTTAATCAATGAAGAAATGATATGCTTAGATGTACCTACCCAGTACAAAGCGACAAGAAAACAATATATTTTGCAAGTACAATTTTTTGTTAATACTTCATAAAACCTTGGACTTGTCAATAAAAGAAATAAGTTGATGCAATATGAAGAAAAAATAATTTTGTAACAACAATTTATACAAGTTAATAACTTCTCAATAAAATCCTTAAAACATCTTCACAATGACCAAAAATAATAACCCAATAATAACAATATACTAGTACTTGTCGGAAGCTAATTAGGAAGTGTAAAAATCAACTTATGCAATTGCTTTTAAGTGATTTTACTGCTGTAATAAATGGTTGTGGATTGCTTTTGTAACAACAACAAGAAGGTAGTGAATTAGTATAATATAGGGTTAGGAAAGGCTAGTAAGTTGCTTGAGGTAAGAGATTTAAGGGTTGGTTTCATCAATCAATCAAATTCAAGTTCTAAATCAGTGCCTTTTAGGGCTAATGGAGTCATTTTGCAGCAATAAAATTGAAGGAAACAAATGATAATGCAATATATAAGGAAAAATAATGATGATGATTGAGGTGTTGGTAACCCAAGGCCTCAATTAACAAGCCTTAGAGGGAAAATGACTACTAGGAAGTAGGTAACCCTAGGCCCTAGTGGTTTTCCTTATTCTTTAGCTCAAGATTGAGGCAAAAATGGCTTGATGAAGCAAATGATACTAGAGTGTTGCAATGGACGGTTTCTATTACAATACTTCAAAGGTAGGGTTTCTAGCACAATCTAGTAGGTGAAAAGTCATTAAGACAAGGACAATAACATGTGCTTCTTCTTCTAGGGTTTTAAACTAGCAATTTCATAATCTTGGAAAAAATGAAAACTAAATGTACCATAACCATTCAAATCAAAGAATGATTGCATAAATTCACTTACATTCACCAAGAATAATCTAGCAATAAGCCTAGTTGAAGACCTTCCACTAAGAAAATTCCAAAAAACACCAATTTTAGTCTCCTCCAAGAAGTGCGCCTAAAATTTCAGCCAATAACCCTTAAGTAGGGTTCAAATTTCAGACCTCACTTGTGAGTGAACAAATGATGATAAAATACAAGGGGGAAATCCCCTATTTATACAGTCAAAATGACCTTTAATTACAAAATTAGGTCAAAAAGGTTGACGTGGCCAGTTTACATGAGAAAACTCTTTTTTACATAAATTTGACAATTAAAACCCTAATTTTATCCTTTTAGGGTGATTCCATGCCCCTCCTAGGGTGATGCTATCCTCTCTGGTAGAACGTTATTCCTCCAAGTGAAACATTGGGGCTCAAAACCCCTCAGGAGCTCCCACACGTGCCAACCCAAACTGTCCTCATGTTGTACACCTCAACTAGGTGACATCAAGGCTCTGAATGATGACGTCAAGGGCCTTCAGGGGCCAATGTCATGTGGGAGGGAAAGACCCCCCTAGGTCTAGGCCTTCCAGTCTATCTCTGTTGGGACGTACTTCTCTCTCTCTAGTGCAAGCCTCTAGTATATGTCTACCCCTTGTTGGGGTTTCAACATCCATCTGGTGGGATTTTAGCGCTATGGAGGTCTGAACTAATCATCTCCCCATGTGTACCTGTCCATCAGGCATGGTCTTTCAGAAACACATATGACCCCCATGGGCCCATAATTCACATGGATCATAGTAATGTCGATCACGTCTAATAATCAAGTTATATGAACATGTGCATAAAACCCCCCTTTCCTAGACAAGTGCTCAAAGACGTTATGCTATTCTAAAAGCCAGGTTTGAAGAGGGTTTTAGGAGGTCTTATTGGTCTAAATATCATTGGATGTGGGATGTTTCCAGGTGAATACCAATCTAGGTCATGTAAGTATATGAGGTGGTATGGGGATGTTTGGGAAATGGGTGCAGTGATGACAAAGAAATGTATGGCTTACCTTTGGGTGCCTCTGAAGAGGGTCAACTACACCTTGTCATGGATGCAAATGTTTCCAAGTCCATTCAATGCCTTTTACCTTTTTATTTATTGATTTTTCTTTCAAGAAAATAGCTGGGGGACACTACCTTGGTGTGGTGACCATTGGTGACAGTGTTACCCATAAGAATTTCATTGATATGAGAAGGTTGTATAGTGATTATACCCCCTTTCACTTGGTTATGCCAACAAGAGCCAATAATATAGTGTGGTGACCAGTTGAATGGTAGTTTCATACCGCTACATGTTCATGGACCTAATAGGATGGCTCGTGATGAGACACCCTATTATCACTCCAAGAGTCACTTAAGGTTGTAGGTTGAGTAAGCTTGGTAACTTAATCAAATGTTTAATAAAATGTATAAAAATAGATCAGAAAATGAATAACTCATTCAATAATTCCCTCACACAAGACACTTGAACATATCCAGACAAGATAAGGCTCTCAAAAGGTATTGCTCAGATGGTTTTTAAACTCATATGGATGGAGAACACTCACTATACCAGCAAGATCATGTATATTTAAAATATAGATGAAAGAATTATTATAACAAGGAAGAATACTTATAATTCTGCCTACCAATGCAATGATTAAAAGACATTAATCAGTCACTGTGTCGAAAAAACAAATGAATATGATATTCAATATAAGTATAATAAAATACAAATGGACAGAGGTTTGAATAATAACAATGACAAAACCTTATGATTCCAGTATATATATATATATCAAAGTCTTATACAAAAGAGTATAAAAACGTCTCCAAGTTTGAACCCCCCCAGTCTCGAAGACTAAAAAAACCCCTTACGTTGTTAATTCAATGGGATTAAATAGCCTTTACAACTTAGCTTCAAGATCCTCTAAGTATGGATCGAATAAATATACAATTTCTGATCTAATCAATTTACAAAAACTTAGGATCTAGATCCTATTTTCATGAAATCAAATCCTATCCTAAACTAATTCTTCAACAGCTCCACAAGCTTGTTGGAGGATGTAGAGGTATTTCATGAGATATATCCAACACCTGGGCCATGAGTCACTTTCTTAAAAGCTGAAGATAAGGTCAAAGTTGACCAAATCTACCACCACTGATCTTAAGCCTCGAAATCTCTTCGAATGCTGATTTTGTGCACATGTAATACAAGGTATGTTATTTCTGGCTCTTTCAATGATGCAAGATAGGAAAGGGAAGTATTTTTCAAAGCATTCCTTTCCATACTCCCATGATTAGGATCATATTCCTCTAAGATTTGGTTAGTTTAAACTTCTCTAAGAAACTCAACACGCAATTTAGATGCAAGTTGTTTAATAACAAAATGGCGAACTCCATGAACAGCATCTGGATCTGGGACTTCCATGAGGTCCATGATTTCTCCCTCTCTAGGTAGGATGATTTACTTTTCTATTAAATCTTTGTCCAAACTTGAATCACACAAAATACTTCTTAGTCCATTGACAAATTTTGGGTCAATAGTCAATGGTTGATTCTATTGTGCCTGATCTATGAGAGAAAGCATGAGATTTCTTGCCAATGTATGGCTAGCCTCCCACTAATTAAACTCATATGAATCATGTGAGAGTAGAAAGTAAAAATCATCGTCAGTGATATCTGAAACACGACGCACGAGAGCACTATAATTATGTAATAAAGAGGGAATTGGCCTTTCAGGAATGTGAACAAAGACAAATTCTTCTTCCTCCTTTTCAATACGGAGGATTATTGTTGAAACAAAATGAACTTCACTAGTTAAGGACTACAGATATTCTCCATTATAGATAGATGTGAAAGGCATATCCTTTCCATTGGAATCCATCAACCCAAAAGCCACAAGTATAAACATCGGTTCTTTAACTGATTGACCTGAAGTAGAAGGAATTTCTTGCCTGAACTTAACTGTATAAGTATTTTCCTTAAATTTGAAAAACCTGCATCATTGAAATCACACATAGTAACAAAGAAATATTCACAAGTTACTGCTTTCCTGTCATGTATTTGAAAATAAAGATCCATTCCCTTACGAAACCCTAATTTCCTTAACAAGGTCTTGTACATCCTGAAAAATTATCATACACCGTTACGATATAGAAATTGTCCATCTTAATATATGAATATGGATGCACGGGGTGAGCCATGGGGCCAGCGTCCTGAGGAAATTGGTAATGGAAAAGCTTCACCAGATTTGCAATTCGCTTAACAACACGACTACCCATGTTGGACGAGAATTCCTATTCTCTGAAAACTGTAAGTTCTTCCTTTAAACTTAATTGAAACCATTCACAACATGTTACCATCTTACCACTCCAGTTATGGAAATACTCATGACCAATAACACCCAAGATAGAAGCGTAGTCTTCATCCGTTGCAGTTTTTGGAGATGCCAAAACAAGCCTTGAATTAAATATATTAAGGCTCTTGTTCTCCATCGCTACCATGTTAAAATTAGGTACTGCCACAATGTTAAATAGATCAAGTTCATATTCCAAACCAAAGACATCCTCATCCCATTTCATGGACACCTTCAAAGAATACATAGCATGATTAGTCTTTGATATATCATCTGCAGGAGTCCAAATGCAAAGTGAAACTTGGTGTCTTGATTGTGTAATGAATGTATCATTTCTACTGACTAATGGACCAGCAACCAAAGCAAACTGATAGAAAGGATTCTTGAAAGGATCTTCCCAGACAACATATCCCCCTTATCTCTCTCCTCGATATCCCATCTGTCTTCCATCCTATATATTTTCCATCCTCGATATCCCCCTTCTTTGTTAGATTTCCATTAGACAATAGAACAAGAAACAATGTTTTATCTACCTCAATTCTAGTTGTAATTTTTTCCAATACATATGGACGATCCTGATAGAAAATTATTTGCGGAAACCTTCTGCTTCAAATTGAGTGCAAAAGTTTCCAGATGACTTGTAAATACCCTCCATGGATGTATTCTATTGAGGATATATTTCCGTCTCAATTTCCAGTGTGAAAAGTGATGTTGGAGGGGACACCAATGTGAGAGAGCATCGAGTTAACTGAAAACCTCCTTTCTCCACTTGTTTTCCATTTACTTCTATAGAGATCAACTTAGGTTAGATCCATACAAAATTAAAGGTTGATCAATACCTTCAATTCTAGGTGGAACAATTGTTCTTGCCAGGACAATTCTTTTTTTGTCACCCACTACAAATTTCAAGTCCACTGTGTCAAAGAAATAATTAGGCATTTTATAGTCTGCAAGAAATATCTCCTTAGGCACCTCCATGTATTCTTCCTGATATTGAGAATATAGAGGTTGTGTCGCAGTTGTACCAGTCGCCTTCTGGAGAAACAGAGAAGACCCTTTTAAAGAGTGAAAAATGTTGCTCCCCTGCCACACAAGTACCTTTGGAACTGACTTTGGTTTGTATGTGTAAAAACACCTTCCAGAAGGTGGAGATATGTTGGGGAAAATAATATCCCTAGACAATACATTTTGAGCACTAACATCTGGCTCCAACTGGGATGGAGACCTCCCTGTGAGGCTCCATGAACCTAGTAGACCTTGTTCCTTTCCATTCAATTTTAAACCTTGCAGCCTCCTCTGCTTATTTAGATCAAATCATCCTTGAAAAAAAAATATAAATCTTGGACTGCCTAGTCCATTGGGTGATGGAGTATTGTATTGTTGTAAACCAACAAACTGGAAAAATATACTTGCTCGTATGAAGAAATTATTCTTCTGCACTACCCTACTTCTAAGCAAATCTGAAATTTGGCCAAGTAAAGGCGAATTTCCATGGTAACCATTCAAGAAACTTGAAAACTAGGATGATTGTGTCTCTATCACTGATCATTAGACAATGTCTAAAACATATTAGCAGTGATATAAAATTCTTCAAGAAATAATACTCACCTGGGAGTGCTAGTGGGTTAATGAAGTCTGAAATTTTCAATTGATCTAAAATATATGATTCCATCAAGGCTGCAATTGGATCTTTAAGCTCGTACAAAGATGGTTGCTCAAAAACTGACGAAGAAAAATGCAACATCAATTTCTGATCTAATCCTTTATGCTCCCCTTTATCATATTCATCACGTATGGGAACATCAGGATAGAATCCTAATGGAAAAGACAAATATTTCTACATAGAATTATCAGTAGTATGGATTTGAAATAGATCTGAAACAACATCTCCTCTTTCCTTATCATTATCATCCTGCTCATCTAGATTTGAATCAACAGGTTCATAAGAACCAAGATCTAAATCATCCTCAGTAATGCAATCATCAATATTATCATCATTTATATCTGGCATATCTTCTTCTTGGGAAGAAGAAATATAAATAAGTTCAACAACATGTTGAATATCTAAATGAAACTCTTCACAACAATGCTCAAAAAGAAGTTCTTGAGAAAAATACCTTTCACATCGATGGTGGAATTCTATATGAAATTATTTTAAAGAATATATTCTAGAAGGAGGAAAGGATCTATACCATTCACAAGAATCCCCTTCCAATGAATAGAAAAACATCTTCATGAGCACATCTTCCTGATCTATATTTAACTGAGTCATGCATTGATGGAATCTGATGAGCTGATCATAAGGATTATCCTCTTTCCTTTCTTTGAATATTGGAAGGTAGTCTCCCCAAATATCCATAGGAGGTTTTATCACATATAGTTGTCAAGAGGTATCAGGTCGTCCGAGTTCATGGTCTGCACAGGAAGCGTCAAAGTGTTGCTTTCATACCAGTCCATTTCGGGCTTGAGGTGCAAGCAACAGGCAGTTTTAATCTTTCAAGCAGGCGGGCTCACTTTTCAATGGTGGAGATCCCCTGTGAAAATTGGATTAGTGGATCACGAGCTTTTGGGAGTACAAAATTGCACAAATTATAGCGCCATAGCGAAAGGTCTAAAGTCCCAAGGCTCGAAGGAAATGTGAGTTGTCAATCTTAAAGTGGACAGGTGGCAGCCCATCCCAGTGTTCGGGGAAATAAGCTTCGGGAGTATTGAAGTGGGAAGTGTGTAAAAATGTCAAAGAACCGAAGCCCAAACTCCCAAAGCAATCATGGACCATTGATCTCAAAATCAACAAGGAGTTTTTTATCTTAGCAGCAGTGCCTCCTAAAGGCCTGAAGCCCAAAGCCCCAAAATAAGCATGAGTCATTGATCTTGGAGTGAGCCACGCGTCATTAAATCTGTCACTCCGAGAGTTTTACATCGGGATTTTTTAAAAGAGAAACATGTCGAGTTCCCTAAGTGCCTTTGGATATGAGCACAAAGTTATGGCCCGAGGTTGCATGCAGGATGGAGCGATGGAGAGGAGTTGCGTCAAAGGCCAAAAGTGACCGTATTAGTCATAGAAGAAGATATACATGGCCTTAAGGTGTCGGGATTAACTTGAAGAATTTGTGGGCACCGCCTGGAACATTCATGGGTGTCAGGCCTCTTCCCAATCCTGATGAAGGTAGTTAATGGAAATGGGGGTGGTAATTGAGACCTCGTCTCAGCCGATAAATGGAAAATAGGTTTAGGACGGTCGTGAGTGCAGATTGGCAATATGAAGTTTCCTTCTAGACAGATTTTCGTGCAAAACACATAACTGAGGCGAGCTCGCGTATGACATGAGAATGCTTGCACAGTCTGACAAAGAAGGCACCGATTGAAAACTTTAAATGCAGTGGTCTGATCATGCTCTTGGTAGTTGCAATAGTTATGAGTATATATGCTTACTTTTGATATTTTGTTATGGTTGATGGTTGATCTAGGCTCCCGTATTGTAAAGTTTTAAGGAAGCTCTGGTTCTTCTGGTTATGTATCTATATTTGAGACTTCTTGTTTAATTAAATTCAGCTTCCTTTCCATTTCTTTGTAACAGCTATGTTAGAACACTTAGGAATGGATGATCTAGTTGAGGGTAGTTATGATGTAGGTTTGATTACAATGGCATCGCGACCAGTTTTAATCATTTTCATGTGTTGTCTTTTCCCTCTTACACTGGATGGCTCGGGCATGGAAGAGCCAGTCGAGATGTTGCAGTTGCAGGGTGATCAAGGTTTGATCATCCTGTTGTTGTAACTATGTTGCTTGCACCATATTTCAGTGTCTGAATCTTGATCTAAGGATTTCTTTTGAGTATTGAGTTTTTCCTCTTCGAGTTGCTGGAAGGCCTGATGCCCATAGTAGTATCGTTCATCCTTCTCACTAAGTCTTCCCTCTACTCATACTTAATCTCAAATTATTGACTGAAGTTGAATCAAGACCTCACCTATTTGTGTGTGCTAGTCCTTGTTTTCTGAGTTAAAGTGATGTTGTCTTGAGTCTGCGCCCATTGACCTCATATAAAACCAACCTATGTCATACAAACTGATGGTTATTAGGCTTACATTATCTGCAATCAGAGGGTAAATTCTAGTGCTAACATTTCTAGCGTCATTTCCGGGGATGAAAGTGAAGATATCTTCCCTGGGAGAACAAAAAAGAGCTTATGATTCTGAAGGTGCATCAGTTATCAGAACCATTGAAGATTTCAACTTGCACCTGGTGACTCCACCATCAAAGACTCCACTGGGGAGGATCCTGTTGACAGAAAAATGACCATACCGAAGGGAATGACCAGGTATCAGTCTATGAGTTTTCTTCATGAAATCTTGTTCTTCTTTATTAGCTCATTTCTCTCTTCCCTTCACATATAAAGAGGATTATCCTCTGCTTTGTATATTTAGATGACAATAAGCCTTCTTTTATTCATCCATCCTTGGAAGAAGAAAAAATGCCCTCTTCTTTTGTTGTAGATATCGATCTCGTGTCTTCACCTTTGCCTATTCATAAAAGTGAGATCTGTATTGCATCTCCTCTTGAAATTGATCACCCTTGTAGCCCTGAGGAGGTCAAAAATAATTTACAGTCTTCTCAAATCTTGTTACCCTCCGTTATTCTTGCTAAGACTTTCCATAAACTCATTAATCCTCATGATCAGAACACTACTTTTCAAATTAAAATCATAAATAAGTTGTTTAAACTTCTGAGGCTGCCATATCGCCTTAACCCTTATCCTCTTGATTCCTTTGAGTATCTTCCTCGATTTTCTAGGGAGGATCATGTTATAGCTGAGAGGCACTTGGGGGCCTTTGAGAACTTTATTGATCAGTTTGAGATCCCTCATGATTATTTTACCATGAGTTTGTTCTCACATTCCCCATCTGGAGATGTTGTTGTGTGGTTTAGATGTCTAGAAGCCAGTTCTATTGTCTTCTGGACCGATCTATGCCATGATTTTTTAAAGTGTTTGGGTGAGAACAAATGCCTTGATAAATACTATTTTGAGTTTAATGCCTTGAGGAGAGGGGAAGAGGAAGCCTTATCTATATTTAGTAGGAGGTTTTACATCGTTTATCATAGTATGCCTATGGAGATCAGACCCAGATAGACTATTGCCATGGTGTATTATGTCATGGCTCAACATCCAAAGCTTGTCCTTCTCCTGAGAGAAAGGAAATTTTCATCGTTAAGACATCTGTTTGAAGATGTTGTAGAGGTCGAAGAGAACATCAGGGATAGAAAGTGGGTTCATAGGTAGGCATATCTCAAAAATTGCATGTACATGAGAAAGAAGATTGTCAATCTGTTTTAGATTCTGAGCAAGAAGATAGTGAATATGAATTAGATATGAAACAACAACAAGGAAGTAGGTATGATTCACAATTGGAATTAGGTTCTTCACATTTGAATATTTTTCTATGAGAAGGAATGCATATTAATCTTATGATCAGTTTCCAGAACATTTTGAGCATGTAGCAATGGTTGATTTCATAGATAGCTGTATGTTCTTGGCTGATCATAGTTATGATGTTCTAAATCCTATTGAACCTTTATCTTGTGACCACTCCTATGAAGAAGAGATGACAATTTTTGATGATCAAGTGTTGGTTTCAAAAGAAAAGGATAGCATTTATTTGCAAGAAAAGAGAATTTTATAGAGGAGCAGCCTGGTCTTCTAAAGCATCCAGGATTCTGTCACATTATTCATGATCCCGTGGTCGTATAAATGGAGTCATACATTTCAGATTTTCTGAAATTTTCAAATTTCATTACTTCACCAATAATCACAGGCGAGTATGGTGTTATGAAAGGTTTCCAAGGCCACACTATAGAGCCTTTTCCTTTATTAATTAAGGAAAAGCATCGAGTGGAAATCAACTATCCTAGACTCACAAAAAACATAGAGCAGCATGTAAAGGAGGAGCTTAGTGGGCAGTTTATCTCCTATCCGGAACCTATAATTGAGTAGGTATCACCTGGTATTAGCCATCCTGCATCAGTTCTCCACCCACCTATGCAATCTGAGAACACACATGATGGGTGAGCTGCAATAAAGGACAAGAATTAATTCTTACCAGTTGAGCTCCCCTGATTATAAATTTTGTGACCCTATGGGATTATATATGGAGTTGTGTTTTCCAAAAGCATTGGAGCCTGCAAATTTATTCACCTTATCATCATTTGGGGGTATAGTCAGTGTTCCAATCCATGTCCTCATTTTTTTGTCATAATTCCTTAGCCTTTTGTGGATTATATGCAATAAATAAAAGGATCATATTACCAGACAGTCTGGGTGGCTATCGTGGAAGTTTGATTTCACCTAGCATTTTGTAAAAATCAGTTAGCTTAGGTTTTTGTACATAAATAAGCTCTATCAGGAGAAGGTGTTTTTTCTTTATGTCTATAAGTAGGATAATGTTCTTGTCGTCTTTTATTTCTCAGCAGGATTTTTTTTTAGCATGACTCCATAGCCCAACAACTAAGGCACTATAACTGCACGTTCTTGGAAGCTTGCAGGGAGCATGCCATCCCCTATGGAGCCAAATGTTATCACATATAGTTTTCAAGAGGAATCAGGTCATCCAAGTTCATGGTCTGCACAAGAAGTGCTAAAGAATTGCTTTCATACCAATCCATTTTGGGCTTCAGGCACAAGAAACATGCAATTTTAATCTTTCAAGCAAGCAGACTCAATTTTCAGCGGTGGATATCCCTTGTGAAAATTGGATTAGCGGCTCATGGGATTTCGGGAGTCCAAAATTGCACGAAGTATAGCACCAGAGAAAAAGGTATGAAATCCCAAGGCTCGAAGAAAACACGAGCATTCAATCTAAAAGTGGACAGGTGGTAGCTAGTCCCAGTGTTTGGGGAAATAATCTTCGGGAGTTTTGAAGTGGGAAGTGTGTAAAAATGTCGAAGAACCAAAGCTCAAACTCCCGAATAAATCATGGACCTTTGATATCAAAATCAATAGGGATCCATTGATCTTAGCGATAGTGCCTCTTGAAGGCCCAAAGTCTCGAAGACCCGAAATAAGCATGATTCGTTGATCTTGGAGAGAGCCACGTGTCATTAGATCTATCACTCTGGGAGTTTTACTTCAGGAGTTTTGAAACAAGAAACGCGCCAAGTTCTCGAGGAACCTTTGGATATGAGCACCAAGTTATGGCCTAAGGTCGCATGTAGGATGGATTGATGGAGAGGAGTTGCGCCCGTTTTGGTCATAGAAGAAGATTTGTATGGCCTCAAGGCATCGAGATTAACTCGAAGAAGTCATGGGCACCGCCTAGAAAATTCATGTGTGTCAGGCCTCGTCCTGATCCTGATGAAGGTAGTTAATGGAAATGGGGGCATTGGCTGAGACCTCGTCTCACCCCATAAATGGAAAACAGGATGAGGATGAACGTGAGTGCAGATTGACAATCCAAAGTTTCCTTCTGGATGGATTTTCCTACAAAACACATAATTGAGGCGAGCTCACGTCTGACATGAGAAGGCCTGCATAGTTTGATAGAGAAGGAACCAACTAAAAGCTTTAAATGGAGTGGTCCGATCATGCTCATGGTAGTTGCAACAATTCTGAGTATATATGCTCAGATTTGATATTTTGTTATGGTCGATGGTTCAGCTAGGCTCCCACATTGTAAAGTTTTAAGGAATCTCTGTTTCTTCTGGTTATGTATCTATATTTGAGACTTCTTGTTTAATGAAATTCGGCTTCCTTTCCATTTCTCTGTAACAACTATGTTAGAACACTCATGCATGGATGATCTAGTCGAGGGTAGTTATGTTGTTGTGATGTAGGTTAGATCATAGTGGCATCGCGACCATTTTTAATCAATTTCATGTGTTGTCTTTTCCCTTTTATATTGGATGGAACGGGCATGGAATATCTAGTCGAGATGTTGTAGTTGCAGGGTGATGAAGGTTTGATCAACCTGTTGATGTAACTATGTTTCTTGCACCATATTTCAGTGTCTGAATCTTGATCTCAAGATTGCTCTTGAGTATTGAGTTTTTCCTCTTCGAGCTGCTGGAAAGCATGATGCCCATAGTAGTCTCGTTCATCCTTCTCTCTTAGTTTTCCCTCTAATCATATTTAATCTCAACTTACTGACTGAATTTGAATCAAGACCTCACCTATTTGTGCATACCGGTCCCTGTTTTCCAAGTTAAAGAAATATTGTCTTGAGTCTGCTCCCATTGACCTTGTATAAAACCAACTTGTGACATACAAATTGATGGTTATTGGGCTTACCTTCTCTACAATCGAAGGGTGACTTCTAGTGCTAACAGGAGGTACTATATGTGGGAAACCGGGAATTGAAGAAAAGTTAAGAGGTGCAAACCTCCGAGCCAAAAGAGCAGCAAATACCTTCGACATTTGAAGATTGTGGAGTCGCCATTGAATTCGTCCTTCATGGAGTCGCTAGATATAATATTACAACCAATATGATGTCTAGCCTTTTTCTATCATCAAAACATGGGACATTTTTGTTTCCCAGGAAAGCTTGCTTCACACTCCTTTCCCCGAAAATGACGCCAATTGTTATCACTCCAAGAGTCACTCAAGGTTGTAGGTTGAGTAATCTTGGTAACTTAATCAAATGTTTAATAAAATGTATAAAAATGGATCAGAAAATGAATAACTCATTCAATAATTCCCTCACACAAGACACTTTAACATATCCAGACAAGATAAGGCTCTCAAAAGGTATTGCTCAGATGGTTTTTAAACTCATATGGATGGAGAACACTCACTATACCACCAAGATCATGTATATTTAAAATATAGATGAAAGAATTATTATAACAGGGAAGAATACTTATAATTCTTCCTACCAATGCAATGATTAAAAGACATTAATTAGTCACTGTGTAGAAAAAACAAATGAATATGATATTCAATATAAGTATAATAAAATACAAATGGACAGAGGTATGAATAATAACAATGACAAAATCTTATGATTCCAATATATATATATATATATATCAAAGTCTTATACAAAAGAGTATAAAAACGTCTCTAGGTTTGAACCCCCCAGTCTCGAAGACTAAAAAAACCCCTTACATTGTTAATTCAATGGGATTAAATAGCCTTTACAACTTAGCTTCAATATCCTCTAAGCATGGGTCAAATAGCTATACAATTGCTTTGATCTAATCAATTTACAAAAACTTAGGATCTAGATCCTATTTTCATGAAATCAAATCCTATCCTAAACAAAGACTTTGACAACTCCACAAGCTTGATGGAGGATGTAGAGGTGTTTCATGAGCTATATCCAACACCTGGGCCATGAGTCACTTTCTTAAAAGTTGAAGATAAGCTCAAAGTTGACGAAATCTGCCACCACTGATCTTAAGCCTCGAAATATCTTTGAATGATACAAGTTCTTTTATTTCTGTCTCTTTCAACGATGCAAGGTAGGAGAGTGAATTATTTTTCAAAGCACTCCTTTCCATACTCTCGTGATTAGGATCATATTCCTCTAATATTTGGTTAGTTTCAACTGCTTTAAGAAACTCAACACACAATTCAGATGCAAGTTGTTTAATAATAAAATGACGAACTGCATGAACATCATCTTGATATGCAACTTCCATGAGGTCCATGATTTCTCCCTCTCTAGGTAGGGTGATTTCCTTTGCTATGAACCCTTTGTCCAAACTTGAATCGCAGAAAATAATTCTTATTCCATTGACAAATTTTGGGTCAATAGTCAATGGTTGATTCTATTGTGCCTGATCTATGAGAGAAAGAATGAGCTTTCTTTCTAATGTTTGGACAACCTCCCACTGATTAAACTCATTTGAATCATGTGCAAGTAGAAGTTACAAATAATCGTCAGTGATATCTAAAAAAAGACTCACGGGAGCACTATAATTACGTAGTAGAGAGGAAATTGTCCTTTCAGGAATGTCAACAAAGACAAACTCTTCTTCCTCCTTTTCAATAAGGAGGATTATTGTTGAAACATAATGACCTTCACTAGTTAAGGACTACATAGATTCTCGATTATAGACAAATTTGAGAGGCATATCTTTTCTGTTGGAATCCAGCAAACTAGCAGCCACAGGTATAAACATCGGTTCTTTAACTGATTGACCTAGAGTTGAAGGAATTTCTTTCTTGAAATTAAGTGTATAAGTATTTCCCTCAAAGTTTTAGGATGATCTCACTTTTATAACAAGGGTTCGATCTTGTGAATACCATAACAAAAAAATTGAAAATTTGCATCATTGGCATCACGGATAGCAGCAAATAAATCTTCACAAGTTACTGCTTGCCCATCATGTCTTTGAAAATAAAATCCATTCCCTTATGAAACCTTGAATTCCCTAACAAGGTCTTATACATCCTAAAATATTCTACACCCTTCTCATACATCATTATGGTATAGAAATTTTCCATCTTAATATATGAATGTGGATGCACGGGGTGAGCCATGGGGCCAGCGTCCTGAGGAAATTGGTAATTACAAAGCTTCACCACATCTGCAATTCACTTAACAACTTGACTGCCCATGTCAGCAAGAATTCCTAATCTCTGAAAACTATAAGTTCTTCCTTTAAACTTAATTGAAACCAATCATGGCATGTTACCCTATTACCTATCCAGTTGTGGAAATACTCTTGACCAATAACACCCAAGATAGAAACGTAGACTGCATCCATTGTAGTTTGTGGAGATGCCAAAACAAGTCTTGAATTAAATATATTAAGACTCTTGTTCTCCATCGTTCCCATGTTAAAATCAGGTACTGCCACAATGTTAAATAGATCAAGGTCATATTCCAGACCAAAGACATACTCATCCCATTCCATGGACGCCTTCAAAGAATACATAGAATGAGCAATCTTTGATATATCATCTACAACAGTACAAGTGTCTTGATCATGTAATGAATGTATCATCTCTACTGACTAATGGACCAAAAACCAAAGAAAATAGATAGCAAGGCTTCTTGAAAGGATATTCCCAGACAACATAGTGTCTTCCATCCTCGATATCCCCCTGCTCTGTTATATTTCCATTAGACAATAGCACAAGAAACAATGTTTTATCTGCCTCAATTCTAGTTTTAAATTTTTCCAATACATTTGGATGATCTTGATAGAAAATTATTTGCAGAAACCTTTTGCTTCACATTGAGTGAAAACGTTTCCAAATGACTTGTAAAGACCCTCTAGGGATTTATTCTATTGAGGATATATCTTTGTCTCAATTTCCAGTGTGAAAAGTGATGTTGGAGGGATAGCAATGTGAGAGAGTGTGAAGTTAACTGAAAACCTCATTTCTCCACTTGTTTTCCATTTACTTTGATAGAGATCAATTTAAGGTCAAATATTTTAGCACTCTGTAAATCTATCCAGCTGATAAACAAACAATGAAGGTAATTATTTCAACCAACTTTGAGACCCAAAACTAGCCTTTCGTATCTGGAGAGGGCTCTCTCAGAAGACACGGTCTCAATGAGGGATGTGGATTTAAAGCTATTGGCTATATTTAACACCTTTTCATAATAAGTTCTGTTTTCATTGACATAAGATAGCAAGACCTCGGGCTATGGAGTTGATTTAAGAAAATGATAGAAACAAATGAATCGGTGACTGAACTTGAGAGGATAAAGGCTAACAGAGCAATGGTCTTCAATTTAAATCGTTGTGTGTGGAGAACATAAAACAAAGGAAGCAACTCAGAGAACCATTGAGGATGAATTCAGAGTTAACTTTAGAGGAAATATGTTTTGTCTAAATGGCATGAACAAGGGGCGTTGCACAATGAATCCACAGGTTCAAAATTTCGTTTCGATTTAGACAAAAAGAGATATAAATAAATAAAATAGGAAGTGCATACGCAAGTAAAGGAAAACAATACATCCAACTTCTACAATTAGAATATTTTCATCAAGCTACAAGACTTTTGCATTAAGTTTCGATCGAACTCAAATTACATTCAATAGACATTGTCTATACAAAATTTTCCAAACAACCTGGCTTACATCGAAATGATCAAACATATAGAAAAGGGTGTCACTTGGGCTACCCTGCTCTTCTGACTAATATCTCTAAAAACTAGGAAATAGATTGTTCTGCATTAAAGGTCTCTTCACAGGATGCTTTCCAAAAATAGACAATAAATACATCTAGTTACATCATGACTGCTTTTGTTCCATCATGGGGATTCGGTTATCGACCAGGTCTTGTCATGAGAGAGTGAGGTG
>JZKD02S2108803.1:27301-47578 GCA_000966675.3 Picea glauca
TGGGTGCTTGTAGAATCTGAAGGTTGGTGCCTTCATTCAGTTGGTGCTGAAGTAAAAAGGAAGTCGGTGCTTCCACCCAGTGGGTGCTGGGATTCCGTGGGAGTTGGTGCTCTCAACCAATTGGTGCTGGCAATCAGAGGTTGTAGCCTCTATGAGTTGGTGCTCATAAAAGATGAGATGTAACGAAGTTGAAGCTTGTTGAACATCTTAAGAAGGAGAGGTTTTTTCCCTGGTTGGGTTTCCTCTTGAAAAATCTGTGTCTCGTACTTGTGAATGAATGTTGTGTGTGATTGTTGTTCGATATACTATCTGCTTTATGTTTATAATTCTGAATTTCACAGTAAAGACTCATTGCCACTAAGATTAATGATTCAAAGTTAAAAATGAGAGTAAATGGTTAATAATCTACACTAAATGATTCACCCCCCGCCCTCTCAGTTAGTTCATACCTGTAACAGGATTCGAATTTCTCCAACTTACTTATTCTTCTTTGGCCTGCACCTTCTCCAAAAAATCTTATCTTGGGGAGATAGGGTTTCTACTGTCCTTCCTTCCTACTCAGGTTCTTCCACTCTGAGTTCTGCGTGATGTGATATCATTGTTTATGCGGGTAAAGGGAAAACTCCCTTTGCATCCTTGGGGACTCCTGTTGTGAGTGAGAATGAATCCCAGTCACTTTGGGGCTCAGGCCTAGTGATTATGCTATTTCTTGATCCCTTTCTTATGCTTTGGGAGGTCACCATGGAACAACTAGTATTTATCTTGTGCATGGTGGATCCAGTAAATGCACAAGGCAGAGAATTTGATCAACCTGAGCTTGCGAGAAAAATTGCAAACAGTGCATGGACCTAGTTTTATGAATAAAATGGGTGTCGAGCATTTGAAATTTAAAACAGATCGGGAAGAAGGAGGAATCATGCCAAAGAATAGTGAATTCATGGCAACTGGATGTTTCGAATCAAATTGAATATTTTCCACGGCACATCTCTTCGTGTAAAGTACAGGTGATAAGGGCTGCAGGAACAGGCACTGCAATTTTTCGTTCCCTCGGCCTTCATAATCAGCTGATAATAGCTTTTGCACTGGCTCGTGACTTCCATTAACTACTTGACTCGACCTGGGGAACATAGAGACTAATTTTTAACAGGACCCGATTCTCTGAGAACAACATACTCGTACCATTTAAGGATGTTTCGACTCTGACATCCCTTCCCGTTTCCAATGGCCAACTGGCCACTTGCTAACTTCGACCCCTTCATTGTTATGTCCCTGAATTCACACGTCTTGACACATGAGCCATAAATTGACTAAAACCAACACTAAATGGAAATAAAAATGGCGGTAATAACAGTTGGCTCCAACGGGAGTGTTATCCTCTCCGCGAGGTAGCAAAGAACAATATACCACGTGCCTGACCATTGGTATTTATTCGATTTTCAAACACTGAAATATGAAAGACAAAACACAACCTAAGCCTATCGACACAGTCTCTAAAAATTTCAGCATAAAGTGAGGGCCTTCACTTCGGGATTCAATTTACTGCTAACATACTGACTCGACACGAAAGATAAATGACTATTTACAATGACATATGAATTAAACAAATTTTATTTCATCAGATAATGTTTGAGGAACCTGTTGTTTAAAGGCCCCCAACCAAGGCATTCTCCATTTGATCCTTCTAGAAAATAAGTGTTTCTAACACAATACGCGCTGACTCTGAATGGATCCATCCAAAGGTGGTCAAATTTTTCGTTCTTTCCTTTATCTTCATTCCTCGCGTCCCATCTCAGCACCAACTCCCCTACCTGAAAATATTCCTTCTTAGAACACTTGTCGAAGGTTCTCTTCATCCTCTCCTAGTGGAGTTGTGATCGATTGTATACCTGTTCCCTCATCCACTGTGTGTGAATCGGTTGATTTATTCTCCTCTACATGTCATCTAGCTTGACCTCCTACTCCTGAAACAACTTTCTGATGGGAAATCCCAATGTGGTAGGAAAAATTGTGTCTGCGCCATATACAATATGAAAAGGCGACGTTGAGATGGACTTCTTGTTAGTAACCTGGTCTACCCACAGAGCATAGATGATATTTTTATGTGAAGCATTCTTATTGTCTTGCAGGAGTCTTTTGATGATCCTGGTTAGGATTTTATTTGAGGATTTTTCTAACCAGTTTCATTGTGGATAGTATGTCGCAGAATGCCCCACAGTTATATTGTAATCCTGACAAAACTTTTCCATCCTCTTGGACTTGAACATTGTCGTGTTGTCTGTTATGATCTTGACCGGGCATCCAAATATCAACAAGATGTTTGTCTCCATAAATTGGATGATGACTTTGTCGATAGTTTGCTTCGTGGGGATCACTTCTATCCATTTCGTGAAGTAGTCGGTGACAGTGAGTAACCATTTGTGTTGCACCAAGGATGGTGGATTTATTTCCCCTATGAAATCCAAACCCCACTGCATGAAAGGTTCTTCGACTGAGATCGAATTTAGTGGTAGGGGTTGCAGCTTTCTTCTCCTGTAAAAAAATTGACATTTGTGGTAGCTAGAGACTACTTTGTACATGTATGTGAAAATTGTGGGCCAATAGTAACGCACTCTCAGGATTTTGTGCGTGGTGGTTTTCCAGTAGTGGTGCCCTCCCCGCAATCAACTTTATGAAATTCTTCTATGGCTCGCTTCACATCATTTTCCAGCAAACAACTTAGCAATATTCCCCTATGATCTTTTCAGTAGAGTGAGTTGTCCAGGATGCAGAACTTAACCTCCTCAAGTTTTAGGAATCTGGCCTTGGTCTTAATTACACCCGAAGGGGCCTGGATATTCTCCAACACATAGATGATGTATGCATACCACAACAAATTGATGAACTTATGAGATACCCGTGCAATCATTTCTTCCTGAGGAATATCTAACAAATCAATAATGAAATTGATTCCTACAATGTCGCAGTCCGACTGTGCCATTATCTTTGCAAGGCCCTGACCCTTAATTAGTTACGTAGGCTTGATATCAAGATTGTATTCCAACATGGACGCTATCCACTTGCCTCTTCTCCCTTCAAGGTCAGGTTGAGTCGGGATATCCTTTACTGAGTTGTTAGGCACATAAGAAATGACATGGGAGTGAAATATGTACATATTGAACTCCTTTAGGGATTTCACTAAGGCGTATGCTTGTTTTTCCATAATGTCGCACCTTAGTGGCTCATCCCTTATCATCCTACTGAAATATGATATAGGTTTCTCAACTTTCTTCTCGTCTTTCTGCAACAACACGTCAACAATCGTATGCTTTGAGGTGAATGAAAAAAGGATGAAATATTTCATGAAGTCTGGACTGGCTAGCACAGGATCTCTAGTCAGCGCCACCTTTATATCTTAAAAATAATTCCTGGTTTTCGGGTTCCACTTGATCTCATTTCCCTTCCTGAGCATGTAGGTTATGTTCTTTATAATTTCTTCCAGGTTCGGGATGAATCTCCTCAAGAAGTTTACCTTTCTCAGGAAGGATTGCACCTCCTTCTTACTGCGTGGAGTGCCTATTTTTAGGATTCTGTCAACCCTGCTGAGGTCTATATTAATGCCTTCTTTTGAAATAATGTTCCCCAACAGATTCCCTTCTTCCATCTCGAAATGTCATTTTTTTGGATTTAGCGATATGCCGAACTTCCTACACTTCTGGAAAAAATTCGTTATATGCTCGAGGTGTTGTTCTTCATAGGCAGAGTATATTTTGATGTTGTCCAAATAGATCATAATGAACTTTTCCTTTTCGTCAGCAAATGTGATGTCCATTTCCCTCTAGAAAGTGGCTCCGATGTTCATCAAGCCGAAAAGTATATTGGCGTACCTAAACATCCCCCAAGGAGTCATGAAAGCTGTTTTTTCTCTATTGTCTAGGTGGACCATGATCTGATTATACCCTGAAAAACCATCCAAAATGGGCATCTTCTCGAACCCCACCCCCTTTTGCAGGATATAGTCCATTTTCAGGAGAGGGTAGTGGTCCTTTAGGGACACTTTTTTCAAGTTTCAAAATTCCACACACAGTCTTATTTCACCTCTCTTCTTTCTTACAGGTACCAAGTTAGCTAGCTATGTCGAGAATCTTAAAGAAAATATAATCTTAGCTTCAAACAGTTTCTTTACCTCTTTTTCGATCAACGATAGTAGCAGGGGATTTATTTGTCTCATCTTCTGTCTAAAAGGATTTTGGTATTCTTTGAGAGGGATAACATGTTGGATTACTTTAGTTTCATACACCTTCAAATCATCATAGCTCCATGCGAAGACGTCGAGGAAATCCTTCATGAGATTGACGTAGTCTTGCTTGACCTATGGACTGAGTGTTTTCGATAATTTGATTATTTATGGGTTCTCCTCGGTCCCAATGTTTTAGTATTTGACATACTCATTGTTTACAATGATCTTTGGATTCTTGGCGATGTCATTTTCGTCAAACAACTTTTCCAGTGGCACTAACCCCTTCAGGATGATATTATTTTTCAGTTGTACTATGTCCCTTCTTGCTATCTGGTTCTGGAAAGGGTCATCATTAATGCACGTATCCACACTCCCATCTTCGTTGCAGTAGTATTCATCGTCAATTTTTGTATTAGTGAACTCGTCGCTCATTTGGAGAAACCTCTCCACTCGTTTTTCATGCTCAAACACCTGCCAATATTTGATATTATCAGGCACTGTCAGCCGGTGTTTGACTTCAATCTACTATTTCTTGTCTAGGAAGATGGGGAAAAAACCAAGGCCGAGGTGGCTAACACATATATGATATGATTTTTCTCCCTTGGGATAGCAGATAGATCATACTCCGAAAATTCTCCGAGGAGGTCCAGTGCCAAGTTTTTGTATGCTCTCAGCCTGGGTTGTTTTTTCTGATATATGCCTTTAACCTAGTTTATGACCAGTTCAGAGTCTCCGCACACTGCTACCCTCTTTGCGCCTAATTCTTTCAACACCTTTAGGCCCAAAATCAGTGCCTCATACTCGGCTATGTTGTTTGTGCATTCGAAAGCGAGCTTGTATGAGCATAAATTTGTGTCCACTTCAGGGGGCTTACCCATAGGTAGGCACATGATCCTACCTTGCTAACAGTGCCATCGAAACGCATGTTCCATATCTCATTTTCTGCACAATAGTTTTATTCGGTGCACTTTGCTGCTTCCCACGCGGTTTCCTCATCGACTATCATGATGGTTGTCGGCTCTTCCTCTTAGAAAATTAGGTCATTGTGGAATATAGAAGAAGCAACCTCAGTGTTGATGGAATATATGGGGTGGTTTTTTGTCTTCGTTTTGCTGCTTACCATGTATTTCAGCAACACTTCTCTGTACAACCCTCTGTCCTACCCAAATATAGGAATGGTGGCATATGACATGTTCATTTGTAGGGTCCCTTTTAACTTCGCAGCTCACAATATTGACAACAAAATGTCAAAATTAGGGGGTATGTCTGCCACAACCACGTCCACAACCATGTTCTTTGAAGGAATTTGGGCCAATGACATGACCAAGTCCTTGATGAGACCCAAGAACTTGAGATTCGTCGAATCAAAAGAGAAAAGTTCCTTGTAGGGCCTGGTGATATCCAAACCCAATTCATCCATGATCACCTTTGAAATGAGGTTGTGCGATGTGCCAAAATCCAACGTGGTGTTATGCAGTTTCATGTCATGAACCTTTAGACTGATGTAGAATAGAGGGACGTCCTCATTATCACTTGTCTCTTCAACGCACAAACCAAACAGGATAGCAGGGTGATCATCTTGGACATTCAAAGTATCGGGTGTCCCTCCCATCTTCAACATTTTAATAATTTTCTCCCGATACTCACCCTTTATGATAAGTTCGTTGAATGGGACAGAGATTTTGATTTTAGCCATTTCATGCTCAAAGTTAAAAGGGGGACATACTTTATCTACCTCTTTTCCACCCGCTTCTCGACTTGCTTCCAGAGTTTACTTCGGGCCCTCCTCCTTCGACTTTTCCTTCTCCTTCGCATCCTTGGTAGTGTTTTCTAGCCTCAGTCATCTTGTGGAAGGGGTGTCCATCGGAGGTTTCCTTATGGGATTTTTCTGTTGAGGCTTGGTAGACGCTTCCTTACTCCTCAGGTTACATTTCTTCTGAAAATGCATGATGGCATTCCGATAACCCTTTCTGAACTCTTTTGTTTCCCAGGATAGCACATCATCTCTATTCCCAAACCATGCATCATCCGTCTCCAACACAAAGTCGTCATTTTTTCTCATGTACTGATCATGTTCGCCCTTTATCAAAAACACACGTGGGTTCTTGTCATCGCAACAATGCATTTGGTATTCAAACATCTGATCGAAGTCTTAATCCTCTTAGTTGTTTTGGAATGGAGGCCTTGTCTGCTGGTCACCTTGATCTATCTGCTCCCTCTGTTCCCTTTGTCTGATCTGAGGAACTTGACCCCTCCTGAGGTTCTGATTTCTAGGTTGGGGGTCTTGTTCTTCTCGGGGGGTAGGTCTGTTTCCCATGGACATTCTCTCCATCATTTTCTCCATCGTCTTCATCATCAAATCAAAATTATCATCTGAGGACTGAGATGTTGATGGTTGTGCATATCCTTGGGGTCTCTTATCGCCTATGTTGAATCTCTATTTGATATTCCTCGATGCCATCATATTTTCCTCGACTTCGATCGCATTGCTCATTATCGTGTCTAGATTTGTTGACCTTCTTTCTCTCAATAGCAAGGAAAATTCATTGTCAAAAGAGTCAGCATATCGCAATTGTGCAGCCCCACGAGGTGGATGAACTTCAACAGGAATTGAGTTATAAAACTTTATGAAATGGGATGAGAATTCTTGTATCGTCTCCTCCGACGTCTTCTTCATATTACTATACTGTGTTAACAGTTGCAAGGGGTTCTTCTTGTCTCCCCATCTAGTAATGAAAGATGTGTCGAACGCAGTGAAGTCTCTAATGCTTGCATCTAAGAGGGATTTGAACCATTTTACTCACCTCCCCCACAAAACTATTGCATGAAACGTCGACAAGCAATAGATAATACTGTGGTTCTTCTGATTATTTCTTAACAAAACTCATTTTTGTGTCTGCATAGTCTACTTCTTCTAGGTCGATGAAATCATTGAACCAATCTAAATGTTTTTGGTTTGAAACACTCCCTTCAGTGTCGTAGAGCTTAATCCTCTGGCTGTAATTTTGAGGAAACTCATGCAGTTGGGTTGGAAAAATGAGGGGGGTGAATCTGGTGGCCATGGCTCTAGGAGGGTTAGGGGTTTGAGGGATATTGTTAGATATCAGGGTTTGGGATATCTTCTGGTCGAAAAATATCTCATCCAAGATGATTTCTGACTTAGGCCTGAACTGGGTTTGCTCAAATAATGAGTCAAACTCAAGGTTGTTAATTCTTTGCATGTCGTCTTTGGGTAAGGACAATCTTTTGTCGAGGTAATAGAACGAGTCTGACGCTTTCTCTCTAGTCCTGCAAATGATTTTCTCGAGGTCGTACATAATCTCTATAGGGTTTGGGTCAAGATTTTCTCTGGTATAGATCGTCTTTGGAGCCAGGGTTGTTGAACTGATCTACTTGGTGCTACTAGTCTTTTTAACTGGAGTCACCAGGGTAAATTTTTCATCCAATGTAGATGTTTGTCCCTCTATTACCCTCAGGTGTCAAAACTGTAACTTTAGTCATTCTCCCAGGGAAAATTTATTCAATTCCGTCCCCAACAATGACGCCAGAATGTTAGCACTCTGTAAATCTGTCTGACTGATAAACAGACGACGAAGGTAACTAATTCGACCAACTTTGAGACCTGAAACTAGCCTTTTGTATCTAGAGAGGGATCTCTCGGGAGACACGGTCTCATCACGATATGTGGATTTAAATCTATTGGCTAGATTTAACACCTTTGCATAATAATTTTTGGTTTCATTGGTGTAAGATAGCAAGACCTCAGGCTATGGATTCGATTCAAGAAAACGATAAAAACAAATGGCTCGGTGACTGAACTTGAGAGGCTGAAGACTAAGCAAGCAACGATGTTTAGTTTAAAATTGTTGTGTGTAGTGAACATAAAACATAGGAAGCAACTCGGAGCACCACTGAGGATCAATTCAAAGTTAACTTTATATGAAATACGTTTTCTCTAAATGGCACGAACAAGGGGCGCTGCATAGCGAATCCACAAGTTCGAAATTTCATTCTGATTTAGATAGAAAAAGATATGAATAAAGAAAAGAGGAAGTACATACACAAGGAAAGGAAAACAATACATCCAATTGCTACAATTATAATCTTTTCATAAAGCTACAGTACTTTTGCATTAAGTTTCGATCGAACTCAAATTACATTCAATAGATGTTGTCTATACTAATTTTTGCCAACCAACCTGACTTACATCGAGAAGATAAAATATATAGGCAAGGGAGCTTCTTGGGCTACCCTTCTCTTATGAATAATACCTTTATAAACTAGGAAAAAGATTTTTCTACGTTAAAGGACTCTTCACAAGATGCTTTCCAAAAATAGACAACAAATACATTTGTCTACATCATGACTGCTTGTGTTCTGCCAAGGGGATTCAGTTATCGACAAGGTCTTGTCATGAGAGAGTGAGGTGTAAATGATTTCCTTCGATTAGGTGTCTGAGGGGCAAGAGTTTGTCAGAGTCATACTATCTAATGTAACGACTTTGATCTCCATCATGAGCTCATTTGTTGGGGAAATGTGCACGACAAGTGGTTGTTGAGTGTCATGACTGTTTATCAAAATGATAAAAGTTTTTAGGGAAATGCCTCCTTCAAAATTGTCAAGATTTTCATTTTGTTTGAGGATAAAAGAACAGACTCATTTAATCTTGTTTCTTCTGTGTGCTGTCAAGAGCTTCCTCCTCGACTGATTCACATTTTATGTAATGATTTTCATGCCTTTATTCTGACAGCCATTGTGATTCGTGCAGTTGTATGATCATACAATGTGCCTCTCTGAGTTGTCTTTTGAGCCATGTCACTTTCCCTTTGTGACCTTGTGTTGTTTACGCTTCAATGGTCTTTTTCGCTAGCTATTGTCTCAACACCCTATTTTCTTGGTAAAGTTCGGTGATAGCTAGTTTCTCCTGCTTCAATTACTGAGATGGATCTTGATCATTTGTACCCATGGCATCCATCCTTCTCATTCTTCTCCCACTTCCTTAGCTCATACCTTCGATAGGTTCTAGCCAAACAACACGCATAAGTAATCTTTCTGCAATCGATCTCGTGCATGGCTTGTCTGGGATTCGGGTTTCCCCAGCTTCCTTATTCTTCTTTGGCCTACCCCTTCTCCACAGAATCTATTGTTGGGGAGACAAGGCTTCTACTACCCTTCCTTCCCACTCAGGTCCTTCCACTCTGAGTTCCACATAGTGTGATATCATTGTTTCCATGGGTAAAGGGAAAATTCCCTTTGGATCCTTGGGGAAGTCTGTTGTGAGTGAGAACAAATCTCGGTCTCTTTGGGGCTTGGTCATGGCGATTATTCTACTTTGCATGCCATTTCTTATGCTTTGAGAGGTCGCCATGGCATGACCAGTATTTATCCTACACGCGGTGGATCCAAAAAATGCACAAGGTGGAGAATTAGATCAACCTAATCTTGTGAGAAAAATTGCAAATAGTGTGTGGACCTGGTTTTACGAATAAAATGGGTGTCGAGCATATGAAATTTATAACAGATCGAGCAAAAGGACGAATCGTGCCAAAGAACAGTGAATTCATGGAGACTAGATGTTTCAAATCAAATTGAATATTTTCCATGGCACATCCCCATGTGTAAAGTACAGGCAATAAGGGCTGCAGGGAATACATGATATGAACGTCGCATTTTTTCATTCCCTCGACCTTCATAATGAGATGATAATAGATTTTTCACTAGCCGACGTGAATTCCATTAACTACTTGACTCGACCTAGGGCATGTAGAGACTACGTTTTAACAGGACCTGACTCTCTGGGAACAACATACTCGTACCATTTACACATGTCTCAACTCTGACATCCCTTCATGTTTCCAAGGGCCAACAGACCACTTGCTGACTTCAACCCCTTCATTGTTACGTACCTAACTTCACATGTCTTGACACATGGGCCATAACTCAACTAAAACTAACTCTAAATGGAAATAAAAATGGCAATGCTAACAAGATCCATCCAAAATTAAGGGTTGATCAATACCTTCAATTATAGGCTGAACAATTGTTCTTTACAGAACAATTGTTTTGTTGTCACCCAATAAAAATTTCAAGTCCACTATGTCAAAGAAATAATTAGGCATTTTAACTGCTTTATCGGGGATCCCTAAGCGAAGCATCTGAAGGTTTTTATTCTTTTTGTCTTTTATATTTTTCCAGCTACTTTTAACCTCTGGGAATTTATCCCCTTCTTCCCATAAGGAAAGGTACAACCCTTTTCTATCTTGGCAAACCCAATTTCCGAACCAATGGAGGGTATGGATGAGAGGGAAGATGATGAAAAGTGAGAAGTATGGTGGGAATGGATAATGGCCATTCACGAACCCACTCAGTGGAAACTCACTCCTAAGGGAACCAACTTGCTAGGTAATTATGTCGCCCCCCCACATATGGACAAGTGGAAAAACATAAATTCGAAGAACACGTCATGAAGAAAAAATAATTAGATGCACATATTCAAATGTTTTGAGAATCACAGTGACACATACCATGATACCCAGACTCATTACCTTGTGGAGAAAGACCCAATGTTGTTGAAGGTCCAGGACAATGGGATGCATGTTGTTGTTTCTGATAGGATGGAGGAACTGAAGAGGAAATATGGGCCCTCCAGGGCAAGGCTCAAGTCAATATGTCTCTTGGTACTTCATGCCTAGGACCTATGGGCCTCGAGACATAATATCCTTAGTTATCCCTAGGCTAGGGAATAACATATGGCTCCAACTTGGGGACATGTGCTCACCATAGAGCGCATGAGAACCTCAAAATATCTGGTATGACCTGTGACCTACTAGATCTCAGTAATATTTATTAGTAGTCATTTGGGGTGGTGATATCACCCTTGGCTCATATATGGTACAATAAAACGAAAATAAGAAAGCATATATACAAATGAAAATACAACTAGTCTAGCATGAAATGCAGATGATATATACAATGAATACAAATTCCTACCTACTTACCTCTACTCACCTGTTACCTGTTGGTTGAATGTTAKTTGTAGTCACACAACCAATGAAACCATCCTAGTAATGTATCATAATACCTGCCTTTGTTCTTCARCATAAACCAAAACAATGATAAGTTAAGGACCAAAATAACATGAGTTAGAAACCACATTGYATCATCGGAAATCATAAAGTCTAACTCATGGAGGYGAGAGGTGAAGGATCAAATCATGTCACTGAGAGGGGGGGGTGAATCAGTGACTCAATAATTTKTCAAATTTTCTTTTGTTAATGGAAACAAAAATTTTAACACAATATTTATCGTGGAACCCAATTGGGAAAACCACAAACACTTTTCTATTAACTGCAAAATTTTGTTTTACATGTTACATGGACAGAAGATGTTCTTCCTTTTAGATCAACACCAACAAATCAGGATGCATCTACACCCTTGTTTACCAGCACCAACTGGTAGGAGGCTTTGACCCCTTTTTTAGTCAGCTACAACTAACAAGGAAGCACCAACTCCCCTGCAGGCACCAACCTTCCCTTGCACCACCCAACCACCCTTATTTTTCGAATCTGGAAAACTTTTGTATCATGTCTTCACTGCATCTCTCTCTACTTTTGTGATTTAATATATCTTCTGATTCAGACTGCAGACACACTTTCTTCTCACCACTCTTTCTCGTTTATATAATATTCAAAATGGCGTGAGTTATAATGCATTGTGTCCTTATGTTTGGACCATCGCACCTATTCATTTAACTTAACCATAATCAGTGAAACTACTGCAAAAATTGAGTTCTGTTGAGGTGCTTCCTTCAAAACATTACATATAACTGAGAACACAAAACCACAGGCTTATCTACTTAAGCGATGTATAAAAATTTTCCTTTAATTCTCTTATTCCATATGACCATAGGCAATGACCAGGCGCTAGGCCAAGCCAGTGCTTGATCGCTTATCAAAATCAATGGTCACGTTTTAATCTCCCAATTAGATTGACAGTTCTCATTTACTTTAGGACTTCAGCTATTCCACTTACACTATCCTTCGACTGTACTTGATCAATGGTCAGGAATGCTTCGAAAGTGTTCTTCAGATTGGACGACTCATGTCCACTTCAGGACTTCGGCCTTAGGGAATTTGGGACTTAGGTCATTTGCTGGTGGTGAAAACCCTAAAGTAAAACTCCCAGAGTGACATAACTTGTTGAAGTCACTTGATGACGTGGAACAGGCCAAGTGGATACCACGTGTCACTCGGATTAGTGATTTACACGTACCTAAAATGTTGATTTCATCTTGACACTTGTCATTATTTGATTGTGTCCTTGTTGACATGGTCTACTGACGTAGATCTCTCGATGTGGCACATATTATTCTCCTTGATCTAACGGTTAGGATACTTCCCAAAGTGTTCCTCTAATCAGATTACTCATATCCACTTCAGGATTTCAGCCTTCGGGACTTCATGTAATTCGATTTATCCACTTCCCAGTTCTCCCGAAGTGAGATTCCCCAAAGTGTAACCTCCTCGCAACTTTTAACCCGAAATGAATGTTGTTCGTTGATCATGACCTTAGATCGACGACTTGATCTATCTGCGATGTTGCTTTTCCTTGGTTTAAATCCAATGGATTTTCTTCTTTGCTTATCCTATCCTTCCATTTTAAAGTGATCCAATGACTATCAAAAATTTCGGTATTTGATATCTCAACCCTTTTTTGATTTCTTATCCTATCCTTCCACTCAATATGATAGTTTGGTAGATCAACCATAGTCATCGATATTTGAATCTATAATATCTGATGGTCTAGAATAATTTTGGGATTGGAAATAACACATTGTTTAATTCTCTTTTCGCTCTCTGCAATCTATCCATGTCATTGATCTGGCGCTTGCATATCAATGGTACTGATTTGATCTGATCGTTGACTAGTCCTCCAATGATCCTTCTCTTGTAATCTGAAGATCTAGACTAATTGCGGGATTGGGAATAACAAGTTTTTTAATTATCATTTTTCTCTCTGAAATCCATCCCTGTCATTGATCTAGCACTTGCATATCCAACGGTCCTGACTTGATCTGATCATGTTTCTATAATGCACTTTCCCTTCTGAGTTTCATTGTGTCCATCATCTCTTCTGAGCTTTGATATTCATTCACTAAACCTCCCGAGCTTTAATCTTTGCAAACCATCCTACTGTTTGACATCAATGACAACACATTAATGACACTATGTCCAACAATATCCCCCTTTGTCATTGATGGCAACACATCAACTTCATACACAATCTCCCCCTGTGATGATGCTTCTCTCCTCTGAAGTTACTCTCCCTCTTTGAAATCAATGGAAGATGGTTTCTTCCCTTATTGTAAAACTTTGCATGTATATATACTCCTGACCAGAATCTGAACTCGGGTAACTCCTCCTGCAATCATACTTTTCCTGTCATAACTGAATGACTCATCCTGAATTTGATTGTTGTCTCCCCTTGAATTGATTCCAATTGATGCATTATTTTCTTGATAGATTAGATTGGAAGAGGGATTACTCCCAATATTTTCTTGAGATATTCAAATAGATCTCTACTTAAGGGTTTAGTGGAAATATTTGCCACCTGTTCTTGTGTTCAGACATATTCCAATTTAATTTTCTTACTTTCATCCCGATCTCTTAGATAGTGGTATTTTATGGGAATGTGTTTTGATTTGGAGTGTTGGACAAGGTTCTTGGAGAGACTTATAGCTCTTGTATTATCACAATAGATAGTAGTAGGTTATTCAAATACCATTTTTATGTCTTGTAAGGTTTGTTTCATCCATTCCACTTGTGTGCAACATTTTGTTGCTACAATATACTCAGCTTCAGTGCTAAACAAAGAAATTGAGGATTATTTTTTGCTTATCCAAGCTACCAATGATTCTCCCAAAAAGAATGCTCCACCACTTGTACTTTTTCTTTCATATACACAACCTGTCCAATATGCATCTGAATAGGATTTTAATGTGAATGAATCCTTGCTAGGGTACGACAAACCCAGATCTATGGTTCCTTTCAAATACATAAAGATTATTTTCACAGCTTGAACATGGCTCTCTTTTGGTGCTTCTTGGAATCTAGCCACCATTCGAACAACTTGCTTGACATCAGGTCTAGAAGTTGTTACATAGAGTAAACTCCCAATCATTGATCTGTAGTGTTTTGGATCTACAACTTTGGACTCATCTTCCTTACTTAGTTTACATCCAACTTTCATAGGTGTACTAACAGGTTTGGAATCCTCTAACTAGAATTTCTTAAGCATATCTTTAACATAATTAGACTGATGGATAAAGAATCCTCTTTTGGACTGTATTATTTGTAATCCAAGAAAGAAATCCAGCTCACCAAGAAAGGACATTTCAAATTCTTGTTGCATCCCTCTAGAAAAGTCCTTACTCATTTTTTCATCATCACTGCCAAATATAATATCATCAACATATACTTCCACAATAGTCATGTTATTACCAACAATTTTACAATAAATATTGTTGTCTACTGATCCTCTTTTGAGGCCTTGTTTTTGTAAATAAAAATGTATCCTTGCATACCATGCTCTCGGTGCTTGCTTTATCCCATAGAGTGATTTCTTTAGTTTGCAAACATAGTCTCCTTTGTTAGTTAATTGAAATCCTTCTAGTTTCTCAATATAGACTTCCTCTTCTATGTTTCCATTGAGAAATGTTGACTTGACATCCATTTCGTATACTTTAAATTTTTTGTAGTTGGAGAAACCTAAGAACATCCTAATTGCCTCTAATCTAGCCACAGGTGAAAATGTTTCTTCATAGTCTACTCCTTCAACCTACGAATACCATTTTCATACCAATATTGCTTTGTTCCTGATTACTTTCCCATTCTCATTCATTTTTTTTTATACACCCATTTAGTTCCAATGACATTTTTATTTTTTGGACTTGGAACTAGTTCCCAAGTTTGATTTTTTTCAATCTGGTCCAATTCTTCATTCATAGCATTGACCCAATTCTAATATTTACATGCCTATTTGATTGAGTTGGGATCAATATGTGACAAAAGTGATATTTCTATATGATACAACAATTTTCTTCTTGTGTGCACTCCATCGCTTTTATTTCCAATAATCAGTTCTTCAGGATGATTCTTTTGAGTCATTCTTGAGGGTGTCTTTGTGTCTCTTCTTGGGGATTCTTCTCTTAAATATTCTTCTCGAATATCTTCCTCCTCTTCACTAGTATCCATATCATCATCTTCCCTTTCTTCTTTATTCTCTCCTACTTCTTCTTGTGTACCAATTGACTCATCATCATCTTCATCTTCACTGTCAAGTATATTCTCTTGATGTTTGATCCTTATTTTTTTTAAATCATCCACCTTGACATCCACACTCTCAACAATATTATGTAATATAAGATTATATCATCTGTATTCTTTCTTGGTAGAAGCATATCCAAGAAATATACCTTCATCAGATCTAGCATCAAATTTTTCGATATTCTCATCAAGCCTTTTGATGTAGCACTTACTTCCAAAGACCTTGAAGTATTTTACTGAAGGAGCTCTTCCAAACCATAGTTCATAAGGAGTATTTTTACTATTAATCATGATTTGACCTTTGTTCAATATGTATATTTTTGTGCTTACAGCTTCCCTCCAATATCCATCAGATAATTTTGCTTCATTGAGCATAGTCCTTGCAGCCTCCTGAACTGTTCTATTCCTTCTCTCAGCAATCCCATTTTGCTGAGGTGTTCTAGTAGTAGAGAATTGTCTTTTTGTTCCATGGGTTTCATAGATGAGATCAAACTCTTTTGAGGTGGACTCAACACCATTGTCTGATCTAATACATTTAATTTTTGTCTCTTTTTCATTTTCAGCAAGGGTCTTAAAAGCTTTGAATTTGTTAAGTGCTTCTGATTTTTCCTTGAGAAAACATACCCAACCCATTCTAGTAAAATCATCAATGAACAACATAAATTAGGACTCTCCTTGCAAACTATTGGTCCTTGTAGGTCCACAGAGGTTGGTGTGAACAAGCTCTAAAGGTTTTGAGGTTGAGTATTCTTTTTTTTTAACCTTATCCTAGTTTGCTTCCCTAGTTGACAATGTCTACACATAGGATTTGAGGGATTTATGATCTTTGGAAATTTTCTTACTACCCCAATATTGTCGACTTTCACTAAATTGTCAAAGTTAATGTGCCCCAACCTTCTATGCCATAGCCAACTTCCATCTACTAAATTTATATGACACTCCTCATTCAATTTTGTATTTAGTATATGTACATTCTCGAGAGTTCTAGGAGCAGTACCAACCAATTTTCCTGAGTCCTCTCTCCTAATCTCACATTTATGGGAATCAAAGATGCAAAATTTTCCCTGATCACAGGTTTGGCTGACACTTAATAGGCTAGGTTTCAATTTTTCAACAAGCAACACATTCTTGGCTTTGTCTTTTCCCAAAATCAAAGTGCCTTTCCCAAGTATGTTATCTGAAGCATTGTCACCAAATGTAACTTTACCCTTTTGTTTCTTTAAGTTCAAAAACTTGTCCTTGTTTCCTGTCATATGTTTTGAGCACCCACTTTCAACATACGAGATATATTCTTTATCTTGGGATTTTAAGGAAATAAGAAATTCCTCCTTTGATTTGTTTTCTTTCCAAATCTTATTTTTCTCTCTAATGAACTTTGTTTTTTCTGAGACTTCCATTAATATGCAATTATTGTCTTTATGTCCATAATTATGACATCTTAAGAATTATGGGTTCCCTTCTTGTATAGGTGCAAAGGACCTATAATTTATTTTTTTAACTTGATTTATTGTTTGGTTATTTTTAAGGTTATAGTTCTTAACCCATAAGTTTTTCCTTCCATATGCTCTACAATTCATAGCTTTGTGTCCAAAATTAGAGCATGCAAAGAAATAACCAACAAAAATGTGAGGATACATGTTTTGATAAACCTTCTTTGGAGTTGTCTTATATTCCTTCTTGATGGATGGAAGTAGTCTTTTGGAGTTCTGATCATTACTTGTCTTTTCTTCATGTTTCTTCTTGAATGTACCAAGGAGAGAAACTTCATAAGATTTTGAGTTAACTTGGTTTTAGTTTTGAGAATAACCTACTCCATTTTTGTTACATGAATCCCTTTGTGTGGTAATAATCTTATCTAATATTTTAGAGCTACTTTCATATCTTGTTTGAATAAGTTTCGTATCAAGTTTTTTTCTTAGGTGAACTATTTTTTCCTCCATTATTTCACATGTTATTTGTTTCTCTTTAAGAGACATCTCCAGTCTTTCTTCCATCCTATTTGCTTCTAGGATTCGGTTTTTCAGGTTGCTCATGATTTTCTCCATCTCTTTTACTTTAATTTCATGTTTTTCCTTTTGTTCAACTACAAGACTTTTCAACTATCTATATCTGGGTTTGTATTTTCTTAATTCATCCAAGGCACTGAGAAGTTCTTCTTCCATATTAAGCTCTGCTTAATATTATGACTCTTCCCCATGCTCAATTTATTCTATCTCATTAGGTTCTTCAATACCTAGAAAAAGGACTTCATAATGATCATTGTCACTGGATTCTAATGAACTGTTGTTTTCTTCTTTTGAGTAAAAAAAAATTTCCCTTTGTAAAACCCTTTTTTGTAGTTGGGTTTTTCCTTCATCTTGTATTGTTTATTTTTTTCTTATTCATATTCAGGGTCCTCTTTGGTATAGGGACACTTGGATACAAAGTTTCCAACCTTAACACAATTAAAACATTTGAAAAGTAGCTTGCTTTTGTACTTCCCTGATCCTTTCTAAAGTTTTTTAATAAAATTGGCTTCTTCTACATCAGATTCTTCATGATGGTTGGGTTGAGGTTTTTTCTTCTGATATTTTGTTTTCTTGAGCACCTTGAATGTTGCCTCTCGTTTTGGAAGGTTCTCATGTCACAATCTTAACTCATAGGCTGTGAGGATTCCGTACAATTCATCCATGGTGTTTTTATCTAGATTTTCTCGATCTTCAAGTGTGTACAATTTAGGATTGTATAGAATAGGTAGTGTTCTTAGTATTTTTTCAAGTAGATCATTGTATGACACTTCTACTCCCAAACCTATGATTACATTAACAAAATTATCAACTCTTTCGAAGTACTCTGATATATTTTCTTCAACCTTCATTTTTAGACCTTCATAATGTACTTTGAGAGTCTGAAGTTTGGCCCTTTTTACCTTGGAATCTCCTACATATATAGTTTCCAATTTATCCCAGAGTTGTTTTCCATTATTTCAGTTTAGTACTTTAACAAGGATTTTCTAACTCAGTCTAGCTTTTAGTGTGTTTAAATCCTTTGCATGTTCCCAAAGGATTTTCTTACTCAATCTAGCTTTTAGTACTTTTAGTTTAGTACTATACCAATTTATGCTATTCATCATAATAAATTTTAGTAGMATTTTCACTAAGACAACAATATCCTTACTTACCCTTTGGGGTTACACTAACATTGCATTAGACTAACCATGGCATTACCCTTTTTATATCACTAACATTACATTCTAATTTATAATGCAAGGGCAATCTATTACAGTGGCCTAATATTTACATATTACCTTAATAATATATTAGAGTAGCACTATCTTTACATTTAAATAACTCTTATGTTATCCATAACAATCACAATATGCTCTATTTATATTTAAAATGATAATACAATAAAATAGCAAAGAGTACATTCTATAATTTATCAATGATAATAGAAACTAGCAGCCCAACCGCTATGCCAAAAAAAAGGGCATGAATTTAGAAAAGAGACAGTTGGGAGTGCAGGCTAGGTATCGATCATAAATTGGCAACTATGAATGGAAACTGCCAGAACTAGGAGTCAACTCAAGAACTTTTCAGACCGCATCATAAAAACCCATTCATAGTCATATGTCACCCTCTGGCCGAGGTAAAGGGATAAGAATCTTAAACAGAATTTTGCAGGGCGAAGGGTTCGACTTGACACAGCTGGCAGAGATATGTATTCACCAGAAAGGAATAGATTGGAGTGGTTAAAAATGAATGGTTGTCTCCCCCACCCCCACAATCGCACAGAATTATAACACCAACACGCAGAGATTTAGTGGCCGAAAATTGTGGGGGTAACCTCTGCCAAATCGCAGAGTAATTAAAACACCATATGCAGAGATCACAAACAAAAATGCAGAGCAATATAACAGTAAAACGCAGTGAGAAATTCATTCTTTCATTGCATAGTTTGATTGGCAGTTATGGACATTTCAGAACCAAAGCAAAACCCTGAACTAGAACTGGATGATATAGAAACTAATGGAAAGGTTCAGGAATTAATCAAGAAAATACAACTCGCTCAAGAAAAGTTGGAGAAATCTTTGTTTTATATAGAATTTATGGAACAAAAGCAGGACCCAGAAATGGTCGAGCGAATAGAATGGGTAATCCACACAGACCCATGTTATTCAAATTACAATTGGTTCTCTATGGCATTGGAACAAAGGATTCTGATCATATACACATGCAGTTAGCCTTTGCGATTTTATTAAGAGAGATATTTCAATCGTCACCCAAGTGTTGAATCGTTGAAGGAATTTGCAGACCCAAGGCAATAAAAAAAATAAAAACGTAGTAAACATTCGCGCCAGGTAAAACGTTGGGGGATTTCATTTGCCCTTAACGCAATCCCTAATGAACAATCAAAAGTTGGCAATCAAGTGGAAATGGAGGCGCATGCCAACATAAGGAACCATAGTCATTAAAACCACGGGGAAAGAAAAGGAACACCCCATAGTGGCATACAATCTCAAGAAGGAGAAAAAAAACACACTGCCGGGGACCACATCAGAGATAGTCGTACAATGAAATAGATGCGATAAATGAAGTATAAATTATTTCCATCGATTACTGAGTTACCATAGTTGAGTTAGAGTTCTTACAACCAACAAATATAATCATCGAATTAATTAAATATGCATTCTATTCTACCAAATAAAAGAGCATACCATTGCTTATTCTCTTGCCTCGAATGACGTCTACATGCTCC
>JZKD02S2108814.1:17089-32689 GCA_000966675.3 Picea glauca
TATATATTAATTTTGGTTAACTTAAAAATGTTTATGTGTGCAACCTAATGTTAGACATAGAAAATACAATTTCTTATTTTTTAAAATATAAAATAATGTATTTTTTTAACACATGATTGGTCGAAAAGTTGTGGGCGTTGTTTGGGATTCATGTCCTTCAAGGATGTTAATTAATTACACAATTAATATTGTTTGTGGCAATGCAATCGACCCGTCGTTGACTATGGAAATTGCATTAACACTGCAATGTCCAGATGATAAATGTCTAACATGCACCTAATGTCGAGGTCATCATCGCACAGGACACCCAACCTCCAAAGATTTTCGGACTCACAACAGCATTGTAATTGTTGTGACAAAGAAAAACTAAAGTCAATGCTCTTTTGCAAGTCTGACAACCCTGCAGTCTAAGTGCTTTGACAATGACAGGCCTACCTGTTCACCACATTATTGCCCTGCAATCAATGGCACTGTTCCCATTGCCATTGCCAGTGTCAATGTTCGAAGTTGAAGCTATCTGGAGCCTGGAGTCACCGCCAGTGTGGATGCCTAAAGTTGAAGCTACCTGGAGCCTGGGGTCATGAATTGATACACTTGAAATTAGTACCAGTAGTGATCGAAAGTTGATTGTATGTCCAGTCTGTTACTACATCCATAGGTCGCTCAACAAACTTTGAGATAGAAGTTGGTTTTTTGTCAAGTCTATTACAACTTTGAGATAGAAGGTTCTGTAATTTTAGAATGTTGACTCAACCACTGATACAGTTTCTCACTTTTGTGAGGATCCAAATTTATAATTTCCTTCTGAGTATATTCGGGCATGGATTAATATTTGGCATCACTTTCGAATATTCCAGACCATTTTGTGAGCCACGATATGTGTCACTCCTATGACGACAAATATATTCTGGTGTGATCTGCAACATTTGATACAGTTGCCGAATTTGTGTTGTTGCAAGAAGCTATATACTTCAACAAAGGATCATTTTGTAGGTGAATTGAATGTCCCTTCATATTTACAGCAATAGAACAAATAAATTCAACACAAAAATCTTCAGGCAGGCCTTTCAACCAAACAAACGATCGAATACAGGGAGAATACCAGTCACAAGATACTTGAATTTTTTGTCCCAACTTTTGTTGGCTAAGAGAATTTCTTTCCCCCAAAGATGACGTCACATAAAACCACTCCCTCGTCTTTGAATTGGGCCTGAATTGCATCTCTAAGTTGTCTCAGATGTGGATAACCAGGAACATTGCAAGGAAGGCACCTTAAACCCCAAGTTTTCGATGATAGAGGGAAATTAACACTTAGCAAAGTATGGAATGTTGAATAAAAAGATAATGCAGGCATGCCATATCTAGAAGAGACAAAATATTCAAGAAGCTGAGATAGATCTAGCTGGCAGCACCCATGAAGTCGAAGACCCGAAATTGATATTCAATTTGTTGTTTTTAAAGGCAAGCATTTGATAATCAAGTTGAAATCTATAAAACACTGTCTACAGACTTGATTCTTGTACATATTTTCTTTTTTTGGTCTGTGAGAGACCCAATCGCAGTCATTATGGAAAACGCATTTAAACTTCAAAGAATATGTGTTGAACTATTTCAAGGGAGCTATTTTGGGAAATAATCTCAGTGGTATTTTGTAACCTAGTTTATCTTAATATAAAATATCTGAGGTTTTTGTATGGTGTTTTCCAATGTTTAATATTTTTTTTTTGTATTTTTTTTTTTAAATTGACTCATTTGCATGTACATCTATTGATAGATGAATTCAACCTCTTTATACAAGAATTTAAGAGGCTCTTTGATCCGTAGTTAAACATGCATGACAAGCTTTTTTTCCCCTGCCCAGCACTTTGATTTAAATAAAAGCTACTCTATTCGCTCCTTATATTTTACATGGAAGAATAATTTGTGATAGGACATAGTTCTATGGCACCCACCCTATACTTAAGAAAGAAATGGGTGGACCCATCTTTCTTTCATTCTTCAGGGCCCCGTAAATAGATTCAATTAATGACTCTATTTCAACATGGTAACTCAGGTGTTGACGTCATGTTCCTATTCAATATTGTGCATATATTACAGCTTCTTCTATTTGAAAATATCCTTGCATATAAAAAATGTTACGTCATATTTTTTTTCTATTGCTTGTGGGTTTGAACGAAATTTGTGAGACGAAAAACACCCTGTTAGCACTGAGAATCACCCTCATATTTCAAGAGGATAAGCCCAATACCCATCAAAATATTTGTAAATATAAATGAGTGATTAAAGGTCAAATGGACAAAACTCAGTATAAGAATGTTTTAACTCAGAAATCTGGGCTAGCATACATAAGCAAAGTAGGTCTTGATTAACTTTAGTCAGTGATTTCAAGTAAAAGTGAATAGGAGGAAGACTTAGTGAGGAAGGTGTAAAGGTATGTTATTGACATCAGGTCTTCAAGAAGCCAAGGGAAGAAAAACTTTGTCACAAGAACTTCTTGAACTTAAAGTTTAAGAACACTGAAAAACATTCATAGCAGTATTATAATCAAACATTCATCATAACACAACCACAACATCTCATATGGATCATCCAATCATGAGTATTTTAGTATAAGAGGCAATAAGATGATATAAAAAGAAATTGACTTATATTAATCAAAATGTCTCAAGTCTAATACATGACCAGAGAACAACTTACTTAGTCAAAATATTACAATGAGGGAGCCCTGCTCAACCATTCGAACCTCTCTAATCATTTAGAATATGTATTTATAATCAAAAGAGTAAAGGCAACAGCTAGAGGTGGGAGTTGGCCCTCCTATCCTAGGATTCTCCAAAACAACTACAATTCTAACACATGTGCTAACAGATCTTAACAAATTGCTACAATTTAGGAGCCATATTGGCAACCACTCCAACAAGAATTAAAAGGCATGTATTCTAGCTTAGGCGCATTCTTTTTCAGTGACAAGTGTCCTCCAATGGTCGTATGTTGCTTCCAAGCTACCACTTGTGATCCTTACTTCTCTCCACATCAATAACAATCAAGAAGGAGTCATGAATTCGAACCTTTGACTGCAAGAGCCAATTTGTAGCGCCATTCTGTAGCCAATTTTGTAGTTACCTTTGCAAAAGAACTACGCAGATTATGTAGCACTTCCTCTGAAATAGCTATGCAGATTTCGTAGCGCCACTCCTAAAACAGATCTTAAGTTTCCATAGCGCCACTTCTGTGTAATGACTGTGCAATTTTTGTAGCGCTCCTCCTGAAATAACTCTGTAGATTCAGTAGCGCCACTCATGTGTAACAGTTTTGCAGATTCGGTAGTGCCACTCCTAAAATAGTTCTACAAATTCGATAGCGCCACTTCTGAAACAGTTCTACGGATTCGGTAGCGCCATTGTTAAGTTTGGATAGGAGATTTTGTAGTGCCTTAGGTAGCGCAATTGCATAACATCCTGTATAGATGATTCCATAGTGCCATGGCACTACGGAATCTCTGTGTTTTTTCTATGTGATGTAATCAATTATTCAAAAACCCAAAAAACTTAGTTGATGGACTAGGAGCCTGTAGATGCCTGTAAAAATTTTCTTTCTGATAGTCTGGTTTGAGGAATTCCTTGGAGAAGGCAGAATTGAGGATCATGGATTTGAACCACCTCTCACCAGTATTAGGTATCTTAGTGGTTTTTGCAGTAGAGGCCTTACATACCCCAAACTCAAGGTTTCCCACCTTGGTCTTAATGCCATCAAAGTGTAATGAAAACTGCCTTGCTACTTAAGAGTGTCACCTCTACATGTTTTGAAAAAAAGAGAGGCATAAAACCCTTTGGAAAACCTCCCTGACCATAGGCTCAACATCAAACAGGTGCATTTCAGAAGGTTCAGTTCTGACCACACTCCCTCCCTTGTGAGACTTCTTCCTTTGAGTTGTCTCCATGGATATAAACATGGGATCAGAGGTTGTGATGTAGTGAGGGGTAAAGGAAACAAACAGAGGAAAATACTAATGAGAATTGACGGTGGCTAATGGTTGCTCTCTCAAGTATTTTCCTCCAACTCACTTTTGAATTAACAATAGACTGGTCTGATGGATTTTCTTTTAAAAAAGAGAGAAAGAAACTCTTAGGAAAGGTATGCAGAGATGAACTGCTCATTTTCGTGCCATCAAAGATTTAAAGGGTAGGGATTGCTATTCTCCTTCCTGCCAGTAGATTTTGAGATAAAACGAAGGATGACACAGTGAATAAATAAGGCTAATGCATGGATCTTGTGAATACAGAAGATGGCACTGAAAAATCCAAGAAAAATGCAACACTAAGACAAGGGATCTGTAGCGTAGTTTCGACAACGACTTTCTGTAGCACAGTGTGGACACAAGAGCCAAATGAATGAATGGGAATTCAATATTTTGATGCAAAATGGATTGACATTAGTATAGGTGAAATTCAGTTGGAAAATGGATATGGAGTCTGTGGAAGAAGAGCTACATATGCAAATGGATGAGAGAGGATGCATTCTGCAATGCCAGGCGCTACCAAAAGATGATGCAGGTGTATTTTAATACTTTCCCATGAAGTTGAAAGGAATCATGGAATACCTAGAGGTTGTGGTTGATGGTGGAAGATCTAAAACAAGCTATGGAACTGCTACATCCACCTCAGCCTCCAATTCAACTCTAACAGTCGATCCCGTACCACAACCTACAGCTTGTCTAAACTAGTGATTTCAGCAGCGCCAAGCTTGGGAGAAAAACTCAAATTGATAAACAGTTAGCAAGCTCATAAATGACCAAATCTCGATATTCCTTTTTAAATACAAGGGTGATGAAAACAATGGAAATCATGACATGAGTTGATTATGGCGAATTATGGTAAAGGAACAAAGGACAAGGTGCGCTACGAAAACTCCTAGTGAGTTGGCAGCGCCCTTTTCAAAATTTGATTTGACCCCTTAACGGACATAGGGACAACATGGAAAGGATAAAGAGCATGAGTGGATGGATTTATTTGTCAGATCATTAGGATCATGGGGTCGATTATGCTTGGTGTCAAGTCAAAAGGTGTGTCAAATACATGAACCATAAATTGAACCTAGGCTAAAATCATATGTGTGGGCCAAAAAGTGAGCCAAAACCCAAGTCTTTATTTGTTTAGACTAACCTAAGCAAATCACAAAAAGAAAAATAAAGGAAACCTAAAGACTAAAGGATAAAACTTAAAACCTTAGGAATAAAATACCCAAGACAACTTCATGTGATAGCATTGGCTCCACAAGGGATGGCATGCTCCCTGTGAGCTTCCAAGAACAAGTAGCTTCAGTGGCTTATCCTAGGGCCATGAGGTCACTTATTCAATTAGAAATAAAATGAAAATGATATTTACAATGAATGGAATGCCACTCATGTCTCAATCAAATCACTTTTTCAAAAAGTGCCCATTGACAGGACCACCAAAAACTTTGGAATCCTCCAGATTCTGTTATTTGAAAATACCTCAGAAATCTTGAAGGGGCCAATCCATGAGGCTTCAAATTTACCATGTTTGACTTTGTTTTTCTTGGGTGCATCCCACTTGAGCACTAGATCTCCCAGCTGGAAATCTTCTTTGTTTACCTTCTTGTCAAAGGCTTGTTTGATCTTATGTTGATGGTCTTGTGCTTTGTCCAGTAGTTGCTCCCTATTCTGTTGCACTTCTACCAATTGTTGTATCCTTCTAACCATATCATCAGGTTCTCCTTGGTAGTCCTGGAAAAAAAATTCCATGGGAAAGGAAAGATGAGTAAGAAATATAGCCTCAACCCCATATACAAGATGAAAAGGAGAGACACCAAGTGACCTCTTTGTTGTAACTCTATCAGCCCACAAAGCAAATTTCAGTTTTGAGTCCAATGCTTTCTTGTTGTCTTCTAACAATCTCTTGATGATATTTATAAGGATCTTGTTAGAGGATTCTTCCAATCCATTACCTTGGGGGTAGTAAGGAGTATAATGACTCAATATAATCCCATACTTCTCATAGAATTTGATAAATGGTTCAGCCTTGAAAGATGCAGCATTGTCAGTAACAATTTTGTTCGGGAAACTAAATCTTGACATGATATCCGCAAGAAAATTAATGATTACCTTGTGGGAGGAATTCCTAGTAGGAATTGATTCTATCCACTTGGTGAAGTAATTAGTGGCAGTCAAAATCCACCTATGTTGACCACTTGAAGCGAGATGGATTTCCCCAATGAAATCTAGGCCCCACTGCTAAAAAGTTCATGAATCTATCACAGGCTACAATGGAAAATATTTGAGCTGCTTCTTTCCAGAAAACTTTTGGCATTTGACACAAGCTCTAATATTTGCACAAACATCAGTAAAAAGGCTAGGCCAAAAATACCCAGCTCTGAGGATTTTATAGGTTGTGGGTCTCCAGAAGTGATGGGCCCCACATAAAATGTCATGAAAATCAGTCATGACCTTTTGGGTCTCTTGTGGATCTAGACATCTCAAAAGCACTCATAGAGGATCTTTCCAATACAAAAATTGGTTAATAAGACAGTATCTAATTCATTTAAGCTTCAAAGCTTTTACCTTGTTCTTTTGCAAACCATCCAGAGGCTGCAACTTCTATAAAAAATATATGATTTCCTTATACCAAGTGCATTCTGCCAACTTTGGGCTGACATGAGAACATTTATCAGTCAACTCAACTTGTTGATTTTCTGAGTTTATGTTTATGAAATTAACCCCCAAAACTTTGCAATTTGATTCAGCCAGCAACCTAGCTAAACCTTGGCCTTTCATCAATTTAGTGGGATTTATTTCAAGGGCAAATTCTAGAATTTGGCAATCCATTTTCTTTTCCTCCCATCTATGTCAGGCTTGATAAGTATCTCTTTCACTGAGGTTGAAGGGACATATGCAACAATATTTGAATTCATAACATATACTCTGAAAGCCTTGAGGGATTTGATCAAAGCATAAGCTTGTTTTTCCATGATATCATATTTAATTTCTGAATCCCTCAATGCCCTATTGAAAAAGGAAATAGGTTGCTCTAACCCTTCTACATTTTTCTGCAATAGAACAACAGCTATTGTGTCAAATGAAGCAAAGGAAAATATCAGAAAATCCTTGGAGTAGTCAGGGTCAATGAGCACAGGGTCTTCAGTCAAGGCCTTTTTTATTTGATCAAAAGAATCTCGAGACCCAGTGGTCCATTTGACCTCATTTCCTTTCCTAAGCATGGTTGTAATGTACTTTACCAATTCATCAAAATTTGAAATGAACCTTCTTAGAAAATTGGTTTTCCCCAAAAAATACTGAACTTTTTTCTTGGATCTAGGGAGAGGAAAGGTCTGGATGGATTCTACTCAGCTTGAATCAATTCTTACCCCTTTTGCTGATACAATGTGCCCCAACAACTTCCCCTCCTTCATAGCAAAAAAAGACTTTTTAGGATTGAGAGAGAGACCAAACTTTCTGCACTTCAAGAAAACTTTTTTCAAATGATGATAATGTTTTTTATCAGATTGTGAGAACATTATGATGTCATATAAATAGATAACTACAAACTTGTCCTTCTCCCCAATAAAGGCAATGTCCATTTCTCATTGAAAGCTCGCTCCTGCATTCATCAATCTGAAGGGAATTTTGGCATACATGAATGTGCCCCAATGAGTAGTGAATGTTGTATTATCTCTATCTTCACGAAAGATAGAGATATGATTGTAGCCAGAAAAGCCATAAATCATAAACATCCTAGATGAACTTTTCACCCTCTGCAAAATGTGCTCCATCTTTGGTAATGGGTAATTGTCTTTCTTGGAGCTTCTATTCAAATTTATGAAGTCAACACATAGTCTGATTTCCCCATTCTTCTTCCTCACTAGGACCAAGTTAGCCACCCATTCAGAGTCTCTCAAAGGAATGATGATCTTGGCATCCAAAATCTTTTTTACTTCCTTTTCCATAATAGGCAGCAACATAGGATTTATATATCTGAGTTTCTTCTTAAATGGCTTGGTCTCCTCTTTCAAAGGTATCTTATGTTCAATGATGCTTGTGTCATGTGTTCTCAAATATTCATATTGCCAGGAAAACACATCAGAAAACTCCTTTAAGAGCTTAACATATTCATTCCTTTGTTCTTTTGACAAGTTGCTAGACAACTTAACATACTTTGGATCCTCCTCTGTACCTAAATTGCATTCAGTCACATCAACATTTTCAATTGAATCTTTACAACAACATCATTTCTAACAAACAATCTCTTCAAAGGAACTAGACCTTTTGGAATATGGTTACAGGGCAACTGAACAATATGATGGTCAACAATTTTATTCAAAAAAATATCAGCATGAGGGCTTTTTTCAGTATCATGATCTTGATCAATATGTAAGGCATAAAACTCATCCACAGTCTCAAGAAATCTTTTTATCTCAAGATCATCCTCAAAAACCTTCCATTGTTTGACATTGTCGGGTATAGAGGTTCTATACTTCACTTCCACATCATATTTGAGTTTAGGGGGGCAAAGGAACTCTGAAATTACTTGTTGAAACAGCCAAGGAATCTGCCATAGTGTTCTCCTCTCTTGGAACAAATGAGATATTAAAAGATAAGAAGAAATTATCAACAAGATCCCAAACTTGATTTATGTAAGTCCTTAACCTGGGGTGTTTAGCTTGATACAGATTTTGGATTTGATGAACAATTAATTCAGCATCTCCAAACACTGTTAGCTCTTCAATCCTTGTGTCTTTGGCAGCCCTCAAACCAAAAACAAGAGCCTCATATTCTTCCACATTGTTTGTAGTTTCAAATTCAAGCTTGTAGGATAAATAAATGATCTCTTGAGTAGGGGAAATAAATACTACCCCAGCACCAACATATTCTTTAGAATAATCCCCATCAAAAAACATCTTCCAAACAGACGTATTAGGAAGAGACTCTTCACAAGAGGTAATGAATTGTTTTCTGAATTCAATAGGATGTTGAGGAGCATCGGTGAACTGCAATATACTGGATCCTAAATCAGTATCAAGTGAAAAAATAGGATGGTTGGTGGTATTTTCTTCATCACTGATGATGTAGGCTAATTGAGCCTCCCTATAAAGCCTTTTATGTTCTCCCCCAAACACRGGAATGGTGGCATGTGAAAGKTCCATCTGCAAGGTTCCCCCTAGTCTTTTTATCCTATATCTTGACAAGAGCATCCCAAACTTAGGCAGGACATCAKCCACCACAATATCCATGACCACACTTTTCATTGGCAACTGAAACAAGGTAACAACCAGATCTTTGATAACCCCAAGACACTTCACTTTCCTAGAGTCAAAAGAGTATAAGTCATGGTAGGTTTTGTAATTTCCAACCCAAGCTCATCCATGACTATTTTAGGAATGAGATTGTGAGATTCCCTTGATGCGAGTGCATCAAGCAGCTGTGCAACACTTTATCATGAATGTTCAATGATGTATAGAAAGGAGGGGAATAATCATATATATATTCTACCAAAGGTCCCAGGATAACTGTTGGTTTTTCATCTTGAAGATTAATTGAATCTATGAAATTAGAAGAATGCTTAAGTTGCAGCATTTTAGAAAGGTATCTTTTAAATTTCTCATTCCTAATCAGCTCCAAAAAAGGTACAAGGATTTTGATCTTTTGGATTTTATTTTCAAAGCTAAAGGAGGATGGGGATTTCAGAATCTCTTTAACTTCTGGGGCAGAGCTCTTAACCAATGTTTGAGGGCTTTGCACATCTTTTTCTTTACTACTAGTTGTCACAGCCTTGTCAGAATTTTTTGTTTTAGTGGGCTGATCATAAGTGTTAGTATTTTCCTCTTTCTTTTTGGAACTTAGGTTGTATATATTAGGATTGTCATTTGTTTTTTATCCTTTACTCAATTCAATTAATTGAATATCCATGAGAGACTCCTCATATGCAGATTGGGTCAAATGAGGAGATGAAGAGGTGTCACAAAGATAATGGATTTCAGGATCAGTTTCTTCATCATCTCCTTCTTCGTCAGCAACAAGGTTGTTTTGGAGAGGGGTTTGAATTTTTTGATCATCCTTATCCCTATTTATTGGATCTCTTTGGAGAACCTGAGGGGCATTATTTGGTCTTCTGAAATTACCTTTATTGTCAGCATTCTCTGTGTTTCTATAATTATGTTTTCCTTCAAGTTTTAACTTATCCATTTCAGCAAAAAGTGAATTTACCAATTTTGTAAGTTCATCAACCTGAGGGTGGACAACAGGGGATTCATAGGTTGAAGATTCAACCCTACCTTTCCTTCTATCTCTATCAGACTTTACTCTAAGTTTTTCAGCTGCCAATATATTGGATTCTACTTCTAAGGTTGCATCTTGCATATGAGCTAAAGAGGTAGATATTCTTTCTCTCAACAGACGACATAACTTGGGGTCAAAATCACTAGCATAGGTAATCTTGGTAGAGGTTTTTGTAGGATTTATTTCAGTGGGAATATTGTTGTACATTTTATTCAATCTCTTTGAGAAGTCAGAAACAGATTACCCTTATTTCCTCTTAAGTGGCCCAAATTCTATAATATAATAAAGGAAATCCTTTTTATCCCCCCAATGCCTCAATAAGGCATCATCCAAAGCTTCAATCCCAACAATATATCAGGGATTCAAACCCTGAAACCATTTTCTAGCCTCACCATTGAGGCTCTGTACAAATACTCTCATCCATACATCTTCATTTTCAATGTTAAGATTATCTGCATAACTATAAAAAGTTGCAAGGTGTTCTTCTGCAGTTGTGTCTTCCTCCCCAGTAAACTTGGGAATGTAATTACAGTAGTCTCCAACTAGGAGATCATTTATAGGTTGAGGTAAAAATAAGAGAGGCATACCTAGCAACCACTATGGCATCCATCCTATTTCTAGGAATATTAGCACCTGCCATTGGGTTGTGAGTTGTAGGGGAACAAGGGGGAGATGGAATTTTGATAGCTACAAATATAGTCTAGATTTTTGGGGAAAGAGGAAACTTGGATGGAGAGGTTTCAGTTTTCAGAGGAAGAGTTTGAGTCTTGGGGGAAGATGGTATAGGGACCAAGGTAAAAGAGGTTTCCTCTTTTTTAGTCACAGTAAATTTGATAGGAGGAGGAGTAGGAAAGCCCAAAGTAGGAAAATATTCAAGACTCTCAAGTCTGAACACTTTACAATATCAAGAGAAACAAGGGTTTCAAAACTTTCTTCTTTGACTTGGGGGCAAAAATATGAACATTCAACAGGCAAATTTTCAAAATCTAAACTTCTAGAAACTTCAATAGAAGGTAAAATAGGAGGGTTAGATATGGATACTGGAGTTTTAAAAGTAAAATCATGCGAATAACCAAAAGTACCTAGTATAGTAGATGAAAAGCCTTCTTGAGAAGCCTTTCCTTTTTTTAGAATATTCTCTGGGTCAGATTCAAGTGTTGCCAGAGGTATATGTGGAGTTGACCTCGTGTGTCTGCCTTTGGGAGCCACAACTGAAACAGTGGAGTCGCCAAGTGCAAGCTGCAATCTTCAATGTATTGATTTCTAATGCACCTTCAAAATCAGTATTTCTTTGTCGTTCAATCCTACGGAAATGTCTTCAATTCATTCCCCGAAAATGACACCAAGAATATTATCACTGAGAATCACCCTCAGATTGCAGGAGGATAAGCCCAGTACCCATCAAAATATTTGTAAATGTAAATGAGTGATTAAAGGTCAAATGGACAAAACTTAGAATAAGAATGTTTTAACTCATAAATATGGGCTAGCATACATAAGAAAATTAGGTCTTGATTAACTTCAGTAAGTGATTTGGAGTAAAAGTGAATAGGAGGAAGAATTAGTGAGGAGGGTGTAAAGGTCTTCTATTGACATCAGGTCTTCAAGAAGCCAAGGGAAGAAAAAGTATGTCACAAGAACTTCTTGAACTTAAAGTTTAAGAACATTGAAACACATTCATAGCAGTATTATAATAAAACATTCATCATAACACAACCACAACATCTCATATGGATCATCCAATCATGAGTATTTCAATATAAGAGGAAACAAGATGATATAAAAAAGAAACTGATATCTTGCTAAGGAATGCCCTGGTAGAAGTCCTATTTGCCTTTGTTGTAAAGCTACTAAACATGAAGTTTTGGATTGCCCTAGAATGATTTATAAAGTTGAAAATATGAACATGAGACAAGAAAACCCTGAGGAAGGCCAAGAGACTAAGAACATGCTAAAAAACCAGAAAGAATCAGAGGCTATATTATTGCAGATGAAAGAAACATTGAATGATCACAGAGATACCAGTTTATCAAAGATATTAAAAGAGAAAGAGTGCATAGAACCAAGAATAGGAGACTTTGACATAGACTGTGTATTGGATGCAGAAACACAGGTGAACATTATGACAGAAAGTACTTGGGAAATCTTAGGAAAGCCTGCTATGGTTCCTTCACTGGGAGGAATAGGATTGTTTAAAGGAAAGATGATAACTCTATGTGGAAGACTTACCCATGTACCTATGATTTCTCATGGAGCATCGACAGAAGAAGAATTCGAGGTCATTAAGTTTGTTGATAACAGCGACCCCCTTGCACTTTTGTTAAGAAGGACTTGGATTGAGAAAGATCATATCTGAACGAAAGAAGAAGAGGAAGCTCTAGAACGGAAAAAGAAAGAATTAAGGGATTTCATGGCTAGGAGAATAGTGCACTTACTAAAAGAACAAGAGGACAAGTCGAAGCAACTAAGGACCAGAGACCTGGTTGTCGAAGTTGAAAGAACACAAGAAGGCTTAAAGAACTTATCCATGTAGAAGAGAAGAGCACCTACTCCAGAAGTAGTAAGAGAAGAGTATTATCCTCGAACCTTGGGAAATATCCTCAACAGTGTGAAGTTACTATGCTAAGAAAGGATAAGAACAAGAATGGAAAGAGGAATCTAGAGACGCGGATCATAGGAAAGAAAGCTAGAAAGCTCAGTAAGAAGAAAGCAAAGCTAGAAATATTGTAGAAGGTTCCAGAGAGGACTTCGTAGAAGGAAAGCTTGCAGAACTTGAACCTCGCCGGAATAGCAGAGCAGCGCAGATTGGCACTTCACCACGGCGAAGCAATATGACCGTTGGAGGCATCCCAACCATTAGAAGGATGCTCCAGAATGGCTAGAAATGCAGTTATTTCCGGAGTGTTCATCATTGGACCACTGGGACCACGCCATAACGGATGGAATTGTATTGATTGAGGCATTCTTACCCGTTGGAGGAGTTTGTTACGATGTTAGCTATTTATCCCATCGAATGTTGCACCAAGGACACTTTCGCGAATTGTGATTATCCGAGCCCATAGAGAACTAATTTCTTTCGCGCAGTGCTTATTGTAACCTTGCCATTCGTTCTGCTACCTTGATTGTTTGTTCACCGACTTGAGATATTAGATCTCGAGTGTGTATGTCGGGCGACTTTAGCGCAGTATAGAAATTCGTCGAAGAGATTCTCATAGACCTCATGGATGAGAAGGTCATGTCCGCAAGAGCACAAGCTTCATCGACAAGAGGAGTGCAACCATCCCCATCAATTGCACGTCGATCTGGGCCCTCCCGAACTGCGACAGAGAAACGAACCAAGCATCATGATGACTTGGCAAACGCAAAGCTCATCCCATCAATCATGCCTGACTACATCCCGCCTATGGCTGGAGTGGTGAGTCGTGACAGCATCCCGAGGGACTTCGACTACACATTGATCACAGCGTACCTCCCAAAGGGAATATGCACAGTAGGACCACAGTTGGAGAGGATTCTGATGCTTACGATCAGTGAATTCAACTTGGGAGATCGCAAAAACTATGGAATGCTCGCACCACACAAGTATTTGACCAAGACAATGAGGAAGAAGTCGAAGATAATCCCCCATCCGTGGACCATAGACATCACAAGATCGACCATCCTCAATGTAACGAAGTTACCACACTTTGGTAGACATCAGGAGGTTAACGCATGTGTTAAACTCCTGTTGTCGTCCTTCCATGGAGGTTACCTATGGTTGGACAGGCACATCATGGTAGATCCGACATTGATCCACTGGATTAAGCATGCAAGGACTAGATACCATGGATTTTCACCCAAGGAAGGTTGCAGATTGCGCCCTGGCGTAGCGCATAAAAGAAACCTATGACGATGTAGAGAAAAAGAAGAGAGGCTATAAGGTAGCCTCCATCCAGAATGGCACAGTGCGCCTAGCTTTCCAGTTGATTGCTAGTAAGCTCGTCAAGAAGAATAGGCCAATGCATGTCACAAGGTTTGTCGTCGACCTCGTAGGAAAATGCGTTGAAGGGATGAAAATGAACTGGGCGAGCTACCTCGTCAACCAGTTAGAGAAAGACTAGCACGAAGCTTAGGATCAGGGCTATGAGTTTCATTTCAATTAGTTGTTGATTTTCATTTGCCTTCATAGCTTAGGAGGTACTGGAAGGAGCAACCTTCCCTGAAATTGAGTCGTATGAACCACTACCTGCAAAGTTCACTACGCTCTGGTATTCGAGCGACATGGAAAAACAATGGCAGTCAAATGCAGTGTTCCACACCTATTATCTACAGCTAAAGAGGGCCATTGAATCTTTCCCTCGCATGATGTTGAATACACTGCATCGGTTCAGGCCATTCGCGAAGTTCTGCGCAGATAGGCATTTCATTTATATCACTATGCGCGGAGACGAACACAAAGAAGAGCTCCATTCCTATTACAAACTCACAGAGGAGGACATGGAATGAATAACCAAGGAATGGCTTGCATATTTCCTTGTACCAGTTGACTAGGAAGAACTCTCTGACCCCAACCTCATCAGAATCCCTATGGTCACTCGCGAAGAATATGATGCATGCAATAGTAGCAAGAAGAAAAAGAAGGAAGAGGTACAGGAATTAAGCAGCACATCAAAGGAAACTACACCAGATTCACCTAAAGGGGGAGGAGGTGACGAAGTAGACAAAGAAGAGGATGAAGGGGAAGAATACAAGAAGAAGAAGGGTGAAGTAACACCGTCTAAAGATCCCCTGACAGAGATAGAAACATCCAAGAAAAGAAAGGGCTCCCTGACGAAACCTTCATCGTGGAAGAAGTCAAAAGCCAATAAAGCCCCCTTTCAGACTGTGCTCACGGTGGATGATATTAACCTTATCATTGTGGTTGTATCAAATACCTCAAAGGAAATCTTGCAGTGAAGCGAATCCAAACAGGAGAAAATGTTTGACAGGATCGAGGCGGAGCTCAAAGGGGTACATCAGGCTCTGTATTTGAGTCGTGCAGTGCCTACTGTGTCATTTTCAGTAGGGGACATAGAAGTAGGAGATGAACCTTCCCAGCTACATAGACTAGCAGACTCGATAGAGGCTCGCCTTCATCATGTCCAAAAGGAAAAAGAACAACTGCTCACATAGCAAATGGGAGTCAAGGAGGCAGTCACCAAAGCACTACGCTCTATGTCGGGCCTCGCACCGATAGAAGAAGATACAGTGGAGAACCAAGTGGAGAATCCCATTGAAGCCTTCCAGTGACTTCAAGAAAGAGTGGAAGAATTGGAACTATAAGCCGTGCC
>JZKD02S2108825.1:23673-36904 GCA_000966675.3 Picea glauca
TTGTTGCTTGTAAAACAAAGGTTGTAGCCTCAAGAGGAGTTGGAGATCATAAGAATGATAATGTACATAAAATAAATATTACTTATATTATCAAGAAGAAGAGGTTTTTTCCCTTTATGGGTTTCCTCAAGAAATATCTATCTCTGTATATTTAATATGTGTGATTGATGTTGAATATTCTATTGCTTACATGTCTACATTATTGTGATCATCATTGAGTGTTATGTAAAGAGTTTAAAGAGGCATAATTTTTTAAGCACAGTAACAAATGAGTCACCCCCCCTCTTAGTTTTCCAACAATTGGTATCAGAGCCGACCCCTTTTATCTAAGGGTAGATCCTAGAGCTTAAATATGACTAGTCGTGAAGGAAATTCAACCAACAAGGCCCTTCTGTTCAATGGAACAAACGTTGCCTTCTGGAAAGTTAGGATGAGAACCTACATAATGGATTTAGGTGCAGATGTCTGGGATGTGGTAGAGACTGGTTATGTAAAGCCATTTGTACTAGATAATAAGGATGACAAGCTAGACTTCAACTTCAATTCTAAGGCTATGAATGTTATTTTGAGTGGGCTTGCAGAAGCAGAATTTGTAAAAGTTATGCACTTAGAAACTGCCAAAGACATGTGGGACAAACTCATTAGCAGTTATGAAGGTAATGAGAAGGTAAAGGATGCCAAGCTTCAAACCTACAGAGTATAGTTTGAAAAGCTACAGATGAAAGAATATGAAACTATTGGAAAGTACTTTTTGAGAGTTGAAGAACTAGTAAATGCAATGAAAGCACTTGGTGAAAAAATTGAGGAAGCCTCTTTAGTTCAGAAAATTTTGAGATCTCTACTAGATAGGTTCAACCCAAAGGTCTCTTCTATAGTGGAACTTAATGATCTAAAATATCTGTCTTTTGATCAAATTCTAGGAACATTGACTGCATATGAAATGAGGATGGTTAAAGATAAACCCAAATCTAAAGAAGCATCATTTAAAGTAGATAAGAATGAGGATTTTGAGCTTGATGAAATTGAAGCAAAATTTGTGAGAAGACTAAAGAAAGGATCAGGCAAGTACCAAGGCAAGTTTCCTTTCAAATGTTTTAGCTGTGGAAAGATAGGTCACTTTGCATCTAAATGTCCACACAAGAAGAAGGACCAAAACGTTGAAGGCGAAAAGAAGTATAAATCCAAGAGATTTGGTAAAAAGAAAAGTTTATGTGTAAACAAGGATGACTCTGCAGGAGACACAGATAATGATTCTGATTGTGAAGATACGGTTAATGATTTTATGATTATGGACAAAGAGGATTATATTAATGAAAGCACAGGAAGTGATGCTAATGATGAAGAAGTGGTGGTTGAATTGGAAGGAGAACTGATCAGTGCCCTAAAAGAATTTGACAGACTCAAATTTAAGAAGAGAAAGAAAAAAAAATTGCTGATACAGTTCGAGAAAGACAGTAAAAAACCTGATGAAGACTTTGCCCTGCTAAAAGTGGAATTAGAAGAGGCAAAGAAAATAGAGGAATTCTAAAACAACAATTATCAGAGATGAAGGAAAGATGTGAAGCTTTGGAAGAAGAGGTAGTAAAAACCAGAAAAGAGATGGAGAAGTTCAAAGCATTGTATCTCCAAAATCTTCTAAGCATTAAAGCCTCAAAAGGATTAGCCACCATTCTGAATAAACAAAGGAATCCAAATTTGAAAACTGGTTTGGGTTATGAAGAAGGATCAAGTTGTAGTCAACCAAGTGTTGTCCCTTGACCAAGTTTTGGGAATTTCTTAGTCACGATGACCTATTTTGGAACTTTGAAAACCTGTTGAAGGAGGAGCGCAAGACGAAGTAGAGATCAAGGGATCTTGGCCCCCCTTTTTGGGCCCCTTTTTGGGTTTTTGGGAATATGTAACGGGAAGGGGATGTTGGCCCATGGGTTTACCCATGTTTAGGCCTATTTTGTATGTATATATAGATGTCTAGGCCATATAGACAAGTAGTGGATGATATATCTATATGATGTAGGCTAAGTTCCAAGAGTTGGATCTATGTGATCAAGGCTTTGTGCATTCTGTGTAAGACTTGTAGAGCTGAGTGCAAGTCCTTGTGCAATACGATAGGAGGCTTAGTCTTGTAACAGAAGGAAGAGGGATCTAGTGAGCTGCACAGATATTCTATCCTATAGGGTTTCGAGGCTCTGTGCTTGTAACCAATTGATCGAAGATTATAAAGAATAAGAGTTGGTGGACGTAGCCCCAATAGAGGGGTGAACCACGTAAATCCCGTGTTATGATGATTTGTGCTTGTCTTATGAGTTTATTTTATTTTTGCTAAGTGCTTTGATGTAGTTGGATAGATCTACTTTCTTTGTGCTTATTATATGTGGGAATGCTAGATCTGATCTACATGACTGTGTTTAGTGCTTAATCTGATCTGTTTACCTATGCCAAGTGCTTGGATACAGTAGGTTAACGTGAATACTGCGAGGTTTTGTTTTATCAGCAAAGTAGGTAATGATTGTATATTAAGGAACTGGAGGTGCTAAGTGATTTATTAAAGTGTTATAATCATAGATCTGTGTCCCAGCTAAGGTTGCATACACTTGAGTCCTGCAACCACCCCTGCCTCTACCTTGGGTGAGACTTCATCTGCTTCACAGGTGTTGCCAAAAGGGTCGGTAGTTAGGGTTTTGTTGGTGCGCTGTTGTAGCGTTGAACCCTGGGTCTGCCCCTGTGCTAACAAATGGTTCCATTGTCGGGACCTGAAACTGTGATTGTTGGGAACTGAGAAAGAAGAAGCTTTGTGAAAAGATCCATCCTGAAACTGTGAAAGCTCCATGCGTAGATCTGTTGCCCTAGTGCACAGTATTCTACTTGACTTATAAAGCCCGATATAAAGAAAGAAGATCTGATCTGAAGGAAGGAAGCAAGATTTGAATGCTTGGCACTATAAGAAAGGTAAAGTGAGAATTTTTGATTAAAAGAGGGAAGATATATAAGCTCCGTGCTATGATAAAGGTAAGAATAGTTAAAAAGTTTTAGATCTGAAAGCTTTGTGCTTTGTAAAAGTCAGATAAGTGAATTTTTTTGTTTGTAGAGTATGGATATAGGTATGATTGATAGATTCTGTCCCAACTTAAAAACTAGGGCACTAATAGATAAAAGAAGGTTTGATATGAATAGATCTGATAAGAATCATGAAAGATATGTTATACCTATGCATAGAAAAGATGTTTGGACTAACAAATGGATGCAATATCCTAGAAAGAATTTGTTACAGGTTAGGTCATACAATCCTAGTGTGCAGTATAGGAGAGGCTGAGGATCATTTAAAATAAAGAAAGGATTGACCCTCTGTTATAGCTGCAAAAGACCAGGACATATTTCTAAGGAATGCCCTGGAAGAAGACCTAGTTGTCTTTGTTGTAAGGCTATGGACCATGAAGTGTTGGATTGCCCCAGAATGATTGCTAAGCTTGAAAGTATGAACATAAGACAAGGAAACCCTAAGCCAGATCCAAAAACTAAGGCTATAAAAAAAACCCATAAAGAATTAGAGAAGGCATTACTATAGATGAAAGACACCTTGGATGACCATCGACATGTTAGACTATCAGAGATTTTTAAAGAGAAGGAGTGTCTTGAAGCAAGAATATGGGACTTCGACATTGACTGTGTTCTAGATGAGGACACACAAGTGAATATCATGATAGAAATAACTTGGGAAGATATATGAAGGCTTGCTACGATCCCTTCATTAGGAGGAATAAGACTATTTAGAGGAAAGCTGGTAAACTTATGTGGGAAGCTCGCTCAGATACCTATGAACGTTAATGGAACTTCAACAGAGGAAGATTTTGAGATTATTAAGTTTATTGAAGACAACGCCCCATTTATCATGTTACTAGGAAAACCTTGGATTACTAGAGCTCAATCCAGACAAAAGGACGAAGAAGAATCCTCAGAGTAGAAGAAACAAGACTTAAAAGATTTCATGGCTAGAAGGATCGCACAATTAATTGAAGAACATGAGAATAGATCGAAGCTAGTTGTCACTAGAAACATTGATGTTGAAGCTACAAGAGCATTAGGAGACCCACAAAAGACTGAAGTACTTACTCCAGATAAAGAAGAGGTATTACCCCTGAATCCTAGGAAAGAATATCAACAACGCGCAGTGACTATGTTAAAAGAAGACAAGAATCAAAATGGAAAAGAGACTACCGAGATGAAGCTCACTGGAAAGAAGGCTATAAAGATAAGTAAGAAGAGGGCTAAGATTGGAAAGTTACAGAAGATCCCAGAGGGAACTTCGCAGAAAGAAAATTTGCAGAATTGGAGCTTCGTTGGGATATCAGAACAACAACACATGGCACTTCGCCATGGCGAAGCAATATAGCCGTTGGGCCGATGTATCCATTCGACTTCTGCTCCGAATGGACAAAAAAGAAATAAAGATTTGTTATCATACCATTGAACCGTGCCATAATGGGTCGAACAAAAGCTAATAGGGGCTCATAACCGTTGCACGCGAACCGTTGCCAAGTTGCCTACTTATCCCGTCGCGCCATGCACCGAGAACACTTTTGCTAATTGGGAATTCGATCCCACAAACTAAGCCAAGTTTTACATCAATAATTGTTCTCTCACTCTCCATCTCATTACTGTGTCTAAGTTGTTCCCTAACCTTGCAAATTGTTCACCCCGAGTACGTATGTCGGAAACATTGAGCGCTGCAGAGAAAGTTGCTGAAGAAGTTTTGATTGACTTGATGACAGAGAGAGTCATGTCGGAAAAAGGAGTGTCTATAGGTGTACAAGCATCTTCGATGAGAGGACTACCGACCTCTCCATCCACTGCCCACAGAGCTGGACCGTCCCGTGAAAGGAGAACTAAGCACAAGGATGACTTAGCAAATGCTAAGCTGATTCTGAGCATCCTACCTGCTTATCTACCACCTCTGAGCGACACAACAAACTGAGATAGTGTGCCCAGAGACTTTGACTACGCATTGGTCACTGCGTACCTTCCGAAAGAGGTGTGCGCAATTTGTGCTGACCAGGATAAGTTCGCAGCGTTGAAGTTTAGTGACTTCAACCTCGGAGATAGGAAGGTTTACAACATGCTTGCCCCCGCATAAGTATCTAATGAGAACAAAAGGAAATAACTCAAATATTACCCCTTAGTCATGGACCTAGAACCTTGCACAGTCCACCCTACTGAATGTTATGATTATTCGACACTTTGTGCGACACCGGGAGGTGAACGCATGCGTCAAATTACTATTGTCTTGATATCATAGAGGTTATTTATGGTTGAACTGCCACATCACAGTGGATCCGACATTGATCAATTGGATCACAGGACTAAGCATGCAAGGCCCCGACCCACAGGATTTCTACCCCGGAAAGACCGCAGATCATGCTCTCACCCAGAGGATAAAGGATACTTATGGAGATGTAGAGAAGGGTATGCGAGGCTACAAGGTAGCCTCTATCTAGAGTTGTGTAGTTCTCCTAGCCTATCAACTGATCCCAGGAAAATTAGTTCGCAAGAACCGACCCACCTAAGTAACCGGATTTGTAGTCGACCTCATAGGGAAGTGCGTGGAGGGCCTACACATGGATTGGGAGAAGTACTTGGTGAAGAAATTAGAACTGGAATGTAGGGAAGTGCAAGACCAAGTATATGAGTTCCACTTCAGTTGGCTTGTCATCTTAATCGCGTTCATTGCATGGGAGATGCCAAAAGGTGCGACCTTCCTAGACATCGATCCATTTGAACCACTAGCTGCGAAGTTCAGTACACTGTGGTACTCCAACGACATGAACAAGAAGTGGAAATCAAATGCCCTCTTCCACACTTATTACACCTAGTTGAAGATCGCTATCTAGTCTGAGCCTTGTATAACCCCGAACACACTCCATAGGTTTATACCCTTGATGAAATTCAACGCGGACCGCAATTTCATCTATATCACAACGCGCGTTGATGAACATAAACAACAGATGCAGTCATACTACAAGCTGACAGAGGAAGACTTAGAAGAGATTAACAAGGAATGGTTGGTGGAACTCCTTGTTCCAGTGGATCCCGCAGAGCTATCTGATATCGACAGTCCAAAAACTGCGACGGATACACCTGGATTGAGCAAGACCAAGAAAAATGAAGAAGCCCAAGATGTCCACAGTACCTCAGTGAAGACTGCTTCTATCTCACCTGAGCAAGGAGGTGAAGATGAAGATATAGATGGTGTCGAAGTCGAATAGAAGAAAGGTGAGGTTACACCACCTAGAGATGAGGAGGACCCCTCGAAGAAAAGGAAGGTTTCCCCTCTAAAACCTTCCTTAAGGAAGAAATCGAAAGCAACCAGGACTAAGTTTGAGACCACCCTCACTTCAGATGACTTTGACTTCATCATCGTAGCACTGAACGATGCTTCACTGGAGATAGCAGAGAAGAAGGAAGCTAAGCAGGAGGAGGTGTTCAGTCGGATCAAGGTTGAACTTCAAGAAGTGCAACAGGCACTACAATCCAGCCGCATAGTTTCTACTACGCCTCTATCAATAGGAACACTACAAATAGGAGATGAGCCAACTCAAATCCATAGGATCATTGATACAATCGAAGCTCACCTTCGAGGAGCATAGGAAGAGACAACGCAATCCACCTAGGCTTTGGCGCAAGCACATGAAGACATTCTAAAGCGGCATAGTACTATCGAACGTGAGAAGCTTACTCTACAAGAGAGGTTCGATAAAGAAAAATCCCAGATACATAAAGAAAAGGAACAGTTGCTCGCAGAGCAACTCAAAGTATAGGAGATGGTCCACAAAGCACTTCTCTCTGTGATAGTCATTGAAGTAAAGGCCGAAGAACGATTTCCACAGTAGGTGGCACAAATCGAAGACATAATCCAGTAGCTCCAGCTCGGCATAGCAGAATTGGAGCTTCACATTATGCCCGAGACCCCTCAAGACATATGAGACCAAAGGGAAGCCACTGCATGCTACGCAGTTGACGGATTAAAAGCTCTTGCCTTGGAGTGCAAGCAGCTAAGCAACTAGAGTTCTCAAACATATGAAAACCTCACTGATAATCCTGAGTTATAGGCATTGGAGTCAGAGCTCCAAGAAGCAAAACAGTACGTAGTTACACTACAGGTGCAACTGAAGGCCCTGTCCACTATAGACAGAATGAAGAGGTCTCATGAACAACGTACAACTCATCAACAGATCCATTTGCTTCAAAGAAAACTGGTGGAAGTCACTCAATGACTTCAACCTGTGCAAGATAAGGCATGTATGTTGTTTACAGAGGTCGAGAGCCAAGGAGCAGAGCTAGAATAGGTCATCCTCACAATAGAACAATTTCTAGAAGGACCAGTGAATGACGTAGTGATCCAGGAGTTCACTGAACAAGAGGCCACAACAAAGCAACAAGTCGAAGTAGCTCGAGGCATTCGAGGCAGAATTGCTTAGACAAGAGTGACTTGAGACGAGTCACAGGTGAGTGTTGGGGGCTTGTTGGCCCTTGACCAAGTTTTGGGAATTTCTTAGTCATGATGACCTATTTTGGAACTTCGACATCCTGTCGAAGGAGGAGCACAAGACAAAGTAGATATCAAGGGATTGCGGCCCCCTTGTTTGGGCCCATTTTTGGGTTTTTGGGAATATGTAACAAGAAGGGGATGTCGACCTAAAGGTTTACCCATTTTTAGGCCTATTTTGTATGTATATATAGATGTCTAGGCCATATAGAGAAGTAGTGGATGATATATCTATGTGATGTAGTCTAAGTGCCAAGAGTTGGATCTGTGTGATCAAGGCTTTGTGCATTTTGTGTGAGACTTGTAGAGTTGAGTGCAAGGCCCTGTGTGATACGATAGGACTTTCAGTGTTGTAACACAAAGAAGAGGGATCTAGTGAGATGCGTAGATATTTTGTCCTGTGCAGAGTAAGGGTTTTGAGGATCTGTGCTTGTAACCGATTGACCGAAGACTATAAAGAATAAGAGTTGGTGGACGTAGCCCCAGGAGAGTGGTGAACCACGTAAATCCTATGTTATGATGCTTTGTGCTTGTCTTAATGAGTTTATTTCTTCTTTTGCTAACTGCTTTGATGAAGTTGGATATATATACTTACTTTGTGCTTATTATATGTGGGAATGCTAGATATTATATACATGACTATGTTTAGTGCTTAATATGATCTGTTTACCTATGCTAAGTGCTTGGATACAATAGGTTAACGTGAATACTGTGAGGCTCTGTTTTATCAGTGAAGTAGGTAACGGTTGTATATTAAGGAATTGAAGGTGCTAAGTTCTTTATTAAAGTGTTATAATCACAGATCTGTGTCCCAGCTAAGGTTGCAGACACTTGAGTCCTACAACCACCCCTGCCTCTACCTCGGGTGAGATTTCATCTACTTCACAGGTGTTTCCGAAAGGGCCAGTAGTTAGGGTTTTGTTGGTGCGCTGTTGTAGCGTTGAACCCTAGGTATGCCCCTGTGAAAACACCAAGAAACAAAGAATCCATCAAGTTTGTCAAATATACATTCATTGACAACAAAAATATGGAGAAACAGAGGAAGATAATCAACCGCCAAGGAAGAGTGAAAGAAAAAGTACCAAAACTGAATCTGTAGAACAAATAAATCATCAGCATGGAAGAAATCGACCTTCTCAAAGAAGACGACCATTTTCCAGGTACAAAGGATTTTTCTATGGATATTGTTTTTTTTTGTTCTAACTTTGGTCACAAAGCTGTAAATTGTTCTTTAAGATTTAGATATGAGCAATCAAAACACTCAAGGAATAGATATATGCCGCAACAAAGAATGGTACAACCAAGTAACAAACAATCACAGACTTCAAATCATGTGATGGATGGGAAAAGGAAATAGGTTAAGCATAACAATCGTTATGATCCTTTATTCAACGAACCAGAATGTTACACTTGCCATAATTATGGACATAAAGATGCAGACTGTCACTTACAGAATTATGAATCAGATTTGAATCCCTCTGATGAAAACATCAAGGTTTGGAAGAAGAAAGAAAATGACAAGTGTGGATTAGTTTTTTCAGCTCAAATACAAAATAACCCCTGGTACATTGTCAGTGAATGCTCCAAACATATGATGGGAGACAAAAGTAAGTTTTTGTCTCTAAGTGAAAGCAAATAAGGAAATGTAACCTTTGGAAATGATGGTCCTGGAAAAAGCAAGGGTAAAGGGATGGTGAGTTTGAGTGGTGGATAAAGGCATGAGGATGGATAATAATGTATATGTGCTAAAAGAATATAGATAAGAGTGTCATGTAAGAAAACATGATGAAATATGGTTATGGCATAGGAGACTTGGACATCTAAATTTTGATCACTTAATCAAGCTAAAAAATCTTGAGGCGGTAAAAGATCTTCCAAGAATATCAAAACCACAAAATTTTGTGTGTAAACCCTACCAAGTAGGAAAGCTAACCAGGACACAATTTAAATCCAAAAGCTCTACTTCAACAGAGAAACCATTCCAATTAGTTCATATGGATTTATGTGGACCATCAAGACAAGGAGGCATAGGGAAGGAAAACTACTTTATGTTGATCATTGATGATTACTCCAGACTTGCTTGGGTTTCGTTTCTCAAAGAAAAAGATGAATCATTTGAGAAATTTAAAATATTTAAGGCTTTAACTGAGAATCAAACATGCAAGAGGTTAAAAGCAGTAATATTGGACAGAGGAGGAGAATTTATGTCAAGCAATTTCAAGGAATTTTGTGATAAACATGGGATCAAGAGTGAATACACAATCCCAGGAACTCCACAACAAAATGGAGTAGTTGAGAGGCAAAACAGAACAATTCAACAAATGGCCAAGTCAATGATGAATGAGAATAACATTGGTCAAACCTATTGGGTAGAAGCAATACACACAACAGTCCATGTTCTTAACAAATCCCACCTCAGATCACATAGTGACAAGACACCTTATGAATTTTGGTATGGAAGACCTACTACAATCAAACACTTCAAAGTCTTTGGGAGTAAGTGCTACATAAAGAATAATAATGAAAACCTTGACAAGTATGATGACAGGGATGATGAAGGCATCTTCTTAGGATATTCTACCAATAGTAAAGGATATAGATGCTTTAATAAAAGATTGCATAAATTAGTTGATTGCATTGATTTAAAGGTTGATGAAGGAGTCCCAGTAAGAGCGGTGAGCAATATTGAGTCTACTACAGAGGACATAGTTGAAACTGAAGATGAACAGGTCCAAGAATTAGATGGAGAAGAGACACCTAGACAAGAAGAGTCAAGACAACAATCAACATCAAATCCCTCCTCCAGAATTACTCAAAAGAATCATCTTGAAAGTCAGATAATTGGTGAGACGGAAAAAGGTGTACAAACCATGAAAAGGATAATCAAAGACACTGAGAAATCACATATAGATTTCATATCCATGGTGGAACCCAAGAACTTTAATGAAGCCAGTAAAGACGTAAATTGGTTAAAATCAATGAATGAGGAACTGGACCAGATTGAAAAGAATGACACTTGGGAGCTCATTCCTAGGAGAGAAAATAAAAATGTAATAGGATCAAAATGGGTCTACAAAAATAATATGAATGAGAAAGGAAATATTGTAAGAAATAAGGCTAGACTGGTCTGAAAAGGATATGCTCAAATAGAAGGACTGGATTTTGATGAAACATTTGTGCTTATAGAAAGATTAGAAGCTATCAGAATGTTTCTTGCCTATGCTTATCATAAACAGTTTAAAGTCTATCAAATGGATGTTAATTCATATTTTTTAAACAGAGATCTAAAAGAAGAAGTCTATATGGAACAACTGGAGGGTTTCCAATTGTTAGATAACCCTGACTTTGTCTGTAAGATGAGGAAAGCCTTATATGGGTTAAAACAAGCTCACCATGCCTGGTATTACATACTGGATAAGTATCTTCCAGACAAAGGGTTCAAGAGAGGAACAATTTCCAACAATCTATATATCAAGACAAAGGGTGATGATCTGCTCATTGTGTTGGTCTATGTAGATGACATCATTTTTGGAAGCAATAATGCTTCATTGGTACAATGGTTTGCTTCTGCCATGTAGTCTGAATTTGAAATGTCTATGATAGGGGAACTATCTTTTTTTCTTGGTCTACAAATTACTCACAGGTCTGAAGGATTATTTCTTTCTCAAGAGAAATATCTAAGAGAAATGTTGAAAATGTTTCAAATGGAAGATTCCACACCTATGAGCACACCTATGGTCATTGGATGCAAGTTAATCAAGGATGATGACTCACCTGATGTTGATTAGAGTTCATATAGATATATGATAGGTAGCCTATTGTACATCACAACATCCCGTCCAAACATAATGAATGTTGTTGGAATAGTAGGAAGGTATTAGGCCACACCTAAACAGAGTCATTTGTTAGCTGTCAAAATAATATTCAGATACTTGAAAGGGACAATGGACTATGGCCTATGGTATCCTAGGAGTCAGAATTTTCAGCTATCAGTCTATTCAAATGCTAATTGGGATAACTACGTGGATGAAAGGAAAAACATGAGTGGAGGTGCATTCTTCTTAGGAGATTCCCTTGTATCATGGTTGAGAAAAAATCAAGGTTCCATTTCCTTATCAACTATAGAAGTTGAATACATTACAATTGCCACTTGTTGTACCCAAGTATTGTGGATGATTCAGACACTTGCAGACTTGGAGGTAAAATATACTACACTGATCCCAATTCATTGTGATAATACCAGTGCAATTAGTGTGTCAAAGAATCCCGTCTTTCACTCCAAGATCAAGCATATACCCATCAAGTATCACTTCTTGAGGGAACATGTAACCTGTTATCACTTAGTTTGTAGGATGGGCTTAGTAACTTGGAAGTAAGACTCAAACTGGCATAAAAGGAGCTTTCCCCACCCACTGTCACCTTGATGGGGAGCTCTTTCTATTTAGGGTGGCTAATCCCAAGGGAGACGTCCCTAGTAATCTGGGGTTCTGAAAGGTCTTAAGGTTTAAGGATCAAGATAAGGGTTTCCTTTCATAGATTACTGCCAAGAGAGATAGTCAAAAGAAGGTATTCCACTGATAATGGCACCTGTTTGCGAGACAAGACACATAAAACTAAAACGTGCAAGCAGTGGTTAGTTCTTCAAAATATTAATGACTATGTTTAATACATATGAGCAATAATAAATGTAATTATTGACGAAGTCAATGATTGAAATTAAAGCTTATGGTTTATAATATTACTTCTTCAATAAATACAAAGATGATACTTGCATTCAATGTATAAAATCAATCTTTATTATATCACAACGCAATAAATATCACAAATCTGCTCACATATATATTGTTGTTGCGTCGAACCTGCTAGAAGGTGACGTCAGCCCTAGTTCTAGGTTAGTTTTAAGAGGCAAAGAGGTGGACGTTTTGCGAATTAGTCAATGAAAGAAATCTACACATCAATGCCAAATGCTAGATGGCAAGGTCACAACGTTCTACACCAATTAAGAGATCAAAACAATGTGACGTCGGCCCTAATCTAGGTTAGGTTAGCTAGACAATAAAGGTGAACGTTTTGCTAATTGGGCCAATGAAATTGCTCAACACCTTTATGGCTATCAATGGATGACCTAGCCGCAAGTTTTAGACCAAAAAAAAGTTAAAATAGGGCAAGACGTCATCAACAATTAGGGTTAGTAAAGTCGCTAGGGTTAGTTAGGGTTTCAATTTAAGAGTTTGAAAAAGGTTGTTCTTAACAGAAAGATCTCAACATTTCAGGTTTAGACTAGTGCCTTGGGTTAATGGAGTCAAATGGAGAGAGACTAAAGGCTTGGAAAGAATTAAACTTAAGGACGGGAGAGTTAGGTTCAATGGTGTTGCAATGGCAGGGCCAAGGGGAGGAGGCTCATTCCGGTGTAGCTAAAGCTAGGCCTCATGCTCCTCCCTCTTTCCTTAAGAATCTTTGGAAAAAACGACTAGCTATAAAACATAAATCTATGGCTGACAAGTGTTTCTTGGGGACAAGACTTTTCAAACCCTAAGAGTCAAAACCTAGGTGTAAAATTAATTAGGCCTAGGATGTCCTCTTTCTTCAATCTATGTTTCAAGCTAACTCAAGAATAAGAGGAACTAGTGTAGCAATGGCTAGGCTAGGTTCTTCTTAATCAAATGGCTAAATAAGTCTTTATCATGGGGACAT
>JZKD02S2108836.1:0-19402 GCA_000966675.3 Picea glauca
AAAGTGGTGGTGGGGGTGGGTGGTAGACATGTGGGCTTCAAGGGACCCTCACAGGATGTACAAGTGATTCCAACACCCTAGGCCTAGAGAATGGTAACCCAGAAGCAATGCCCAAGTGCCCACGGGGTGCAATACAACTATACCTAGAAAATATATTGACGACCTACAAACATATGAATACAATTGAATGATTAGTACCAAATAGTAAAATTCAAAAACATAAATACAAACAATTTGAGAATTATATGATATTTAGCTTTACACATGATACATGTGACGTTGGTGACTTGTCCATCCCAGATGGACAATAAGAATAATGGTTTCAAGTCTCCCTAGATGAATTTTGGTAGCATAACATTACTTTCTATGGTCAAATCTCCATAGGTGACTTCTTTGGACTCAACATCATCTAAATTGTACATTTTAGACGAAGTGACCACTTCTTTGGAATCAACATCGTCTAAATTGTACATTTTTTACAAAATGGCAACGGATGCCTAGTATACAAAGCGACAACAAGTTCCCTAACATAAAAAAAACATCTATATCGTGGCCTAGATAAAAAATGGAAATATTTGGTCATCCTAGAAATCTATCTTTCTTCTCTTGCTCGAGGATGCACCTTGAGATGTTCTAGGTCTGGGTGTGCATCGATGCTCTGGAGACTGCACAAATAATAAATAGTGTTATAAGTTTTTTTCATCAATGAATTAATAAACAAGGAAAATGACACTTTGTAATTTAACCTAAGACAACTCACCTCATATGAAACTGTCAATCATGAGGGTGTTACCCTCCTCTGTGATCCCAATCTCTCTACAATGCCACCTTGCATCAATTACAAGGATCAAGTCAAGAAAATTAAACAAATATACATAAAAAAAAATTCATGAAACATAAAAAATTATCATCAATGCATTATCTCACTGTGAATATCCTAGACATCGATGGAGACTCACTAGCAGATGGAGCACTAGATTGTACAACCTGCTCTAACATAACCTCTACTGTGGCAGTCTCTATCGATGGGGCCGAAAGTGGTGGTGGGGGTGGGTGGTAGACATGTGGGCTTCAAGGGACCCTCACAGGATGTACAAGTGATTCCAACACCCTAGGCCTAGAGNGATACTATATGGAAGTATTTGGTAAATCATTGACCATTTCCACCCTCACCACCCTCTGGAGCATATTGAAAATCTATTTTTATTTTCTTTCTCGAGGATGCACCCCGAGAGGTTCTAGGCCTGGGCGTGCTTTGATGCTCTGGAGACTACACAAATAATAAATAATGTTATAATTTTTTTCCATCAATGAATTAATATAAATACAAACTGACACTTTGTAATTTAACCTAAGACAACTCATAGCATATGAAACTATTAGTCGTGAGGGTGTTACCCTCCTCCACAACCCCAATATCTCTACAATTCCACCCTGCATCAATTAAAAGGATCAAGTCAATAAAAATAAACAAATATGCATAAAACCAAATTCATGAAACATGAAAAATTATCACCAATGCATTATCTCACTTCGAATATCTCAGAAATCAATGGAGATTCACTGTCATATGGAGCACTAGGTTGTACAACCTAGTCCAAGACAACCTCTACCATGGAAGTCTCTATCAATGGGAATGAAAGTGGTGGTGGGGGTGGGTCATAGACAAGTGGGCTATGATATACCCTCACAGGTTGTACAATTGATTCCAACACCCTAGGCCTAGAGAAAGGAAACCTAGAAGAAATTCCCAAGTGCCCAAGGGCTGCAATAATACTATATGTAGAAAATATATCTTCGACATGCATACACATGAATAAAATTGAACTATATTTTTTTTGTTTGTTAATTTGTGCGGAACCTGTTGGCTACATGATTAACCTGTGGCTTGAGAAACCATGACTGAGGGGAATCTAAGCCTTCAAAATCACCCGGGGATCGCACCCGGCCTGAGCCACACCAACCCTTAACATGGTTGGATTTTTTGTCCCCATAGGTTTCGAACTGGTGACTTTAACAACATGGAGTGGCTTAGAAACACACTCCATCATCGACTGTCCTACACCTTGGGGACAAAAAGTTGAAGGACATTGGGGTGGGCTTTGATCCACTTATGTGTGCATGGGTCACGATACCATTTATTATAGTATCTCTGGGTGCAACCACATGTTCGACCACTACCTGAAGGTGTCCCCATGGCTCCAGGTAAAGCCCTCACGAGAATTTAACCTTTCCCAATGGTGAAAAACTCCTCACTTTCCACCATTGGATCCAACCCCTTTGGGTGAATAAAATTGAACTATTAGTACCAAATAATAAAATTAGAAAACATAAACAGAAACATTTTGAGAATTACACAATATTTAACTTTACACATGATACTTGTGATGTTTTTGACTTGTTCATCCTAGATGGACAATCCCTTGCATTGCCTGGTGCCAAATCCTGTAGAAACAAGAGAACATATAAAAAAATTGAAGATGTCATAAAATAAGGAAATGACTATGTTGATTATATCAAATGTGATAACCCAATTAACATGCTTCCTATATTGCTACATTAGTGGTGGGGATAGGAATTGATGGATCCATAGGGGTATAAGGTCTACTTCCCAGACACAACAACTACAAAACAACATACAATAAAAAATCTATATAAATACACAAAATAAAAAATAAATATGTAACAATGAAGAAAAAAAAAAGGGTTAAGATACTAACCTCCTCCATGAAGCTATGTTGTCCAGTCAGGTCTATAGGCCCATAACATGTATTCCTATAGTTGGAGCATCTGTGAGGTTGACATGGATAACTTCTATGTCCATTATCCCTCTCCTCATTGTACTCGCATGTGCATGTTGATGCTACAAACCCCCTATCAATGTCACTGGCATGCACCTATGGTCGAGATAGTGCAACAAAGATACTATGTTGCACTAGGCTACGAGTCAATGAGGAGATGGATAGATTTACCTGTTTCAAGTTCTTTGCAATAGGAGGATGTTGGGTTGGGGGGTCAGACCTTCACCTAGGGGGAAAGCGACCTAACTCGGGGTCACGACTAGCTTGATATCAGTCATGTGCAGACCATCAACCCTCCCCTAGAAGTCACTAATGTCAAAGTTGTTGACATGTTTAGCCATACTAAACTCATCCCATAATTTCCTCAGAAAATATAAGGTAATCTCCCTATTGTTGCAAGGAGATTTATCAAAAACCATGTACCACCTATCCATCTATTTTGACTAATCTATGGATGGATGCATCGATCAATTGATATGTGTTTCCTTGTCAATGGTATTTCTTGTCAATTTCTAGGATCCTTAAAAATAAACAATATTTGTTGTTTGGAAATGCCAAGTTCTTTGATTTTGGTTTCTATCCAAACTAGTGTCATAATACTCATAAATCCTTTCCCTATAGTCAGAAATAGATGTTAATGTTGTTGAAATATTTTAACTGCAAAGAGTATTCTAATTATTATTGATGTATTATTCATTAGATTGATCCTATTTTGCGGACTGATCATGTCCGGTATTGTAAATCACCAAATCCACTTTTGCAGATTGATCATGTTGGGTATTGCAAATGACCAAATCTGCTTTTGTAGATTTCTCAAACCCTAATTGTAATAGGAAGAATAAGAAGTCAGCCCCATAATATATTAAAGGTGGTTATAACCACCCAGAATAAGAAGTTGGCCTTGCCAATGAAAGGACACCTATGTCCACACGTGCCATATTGTATAAATAAAAAGGCTAGCACCTCATTTGGACACACACTCACTTGTTCATCAGAGCACAAAATCAGAGCTACAATTGGAGAAGAAAGAAGAGAGAGAGAGGCACATTCTTGGGAGAGGACTTTATGTATTTGTTTGAGTTATCTCTTGGCATTGTATTGGTTATCTATATTACAAAAGTTTTTGTTGGGTTTTCTCCCCCATGAGGGTTTTCTAGGATTAATGATGTGTCTCTTTTGATTGTGTATTTCTCAATGATCCTATCTATGCTATTTTTATCTAGTGAAATGAAAAAGAAACATAATAATAGCTTAAACCTTAACATGGTTTCAGAGCTAAGCTGAAGAGAGCATCTTTCACAAGAGAAAGAGAAAAACATCATTGTTGTTGTACATGCAAATTAGGGACTTTTATGAAGAATAATTTTAGCCCGAAAACCATTTAGAAAATTGCACCCTTCCTCAAGGATCAATTTGGCATCCTCAACGCAAATTTTCAGTGGCTAGATCTCCTAGAAAGTGAGACCCTAGCTTTCACAAAGTACCAAAAACCAGAGTACTAGAAGTACTAGAGTACCATAAGTACCAGAAAACCAGAAGCACTAGTCTAGAAATCTGTTGATCAAGTTTGAATGGGTAAACATTGGATTTTATGAAATCTAACCACACCAGGCTACTCTCCTCAGCCAAGCACACCTCCTGGTAAGTTCAGAATTCAATTTTGAGATTTTTCATTTTTTTGTCATTTTCCTAGCTCTAGGTAAAAGATGTCTGTAAGCACTAAGCTTCTTGACAAGATAGAAGGTGTGGAAAACCTTTTTTCCTAGAAGTATAGGATTGGAATCATTCTTGAAGAGAATGACCTGGCAATATTCATCAAAGAAGAAGTGTCGGACCCGACGATGTTGTAGATAAAGAAAAGAATGAAAAGGACACGATCATGGATAAGAGAATCATTGTAGATTCTATCAAAGATCACTTGATCCCTCAAGTGTCTTCAAATAAGAATCCAAAATAAATTTTTGATGCCCTAACCAGATTATATGAAGGAAAGAACATAAACCGGAAGATGAATATAAGAACTCAACTCAAGAATACAAGGATGTAGAAAGGAGAATCGATCCAAAAATATTTCTCTAGAATATCATAATTCAAAGAACAACTAGAAGCAATTGGAGATACCATATCTGAATATTAACTCATAATGACGGCCCTTAATGGTCTCATAAGACATTGGAATTCATTCATCCAAACTATTTGTGCTAGAAAGGAGAAACTAAAATTCGACAGTCTTTGGGAAGAATGTATTCAAGAAGAATCAAGAGTAGCTAACCAAGACTCTTTACTATCCAAATATGAATATCCATCCCTAGCTACTCACACTAAAGGAAGAATAAATAATTCTTTCTTCCATAAAGAAAATCATAAAGAGTCTCACCCCCAAAACAAATTCATACATAAAGAATCTCAACCAAAGAGGTTCCAGAAGAAAGGACAAAGAAAACAAAGAGACTTCTCATCTTCCCAATGCTACCATTGTGACAAAATGGGACATAGTGTGAGACATTGTCCAGCTAGACTAGAAGAATACAAGAGGAAAAATAGGAGGCACCATGCCCATGCAGTTGAAGATGAAGAGCCACCTGCAAATATGATAGGAGAACACATTGAAAACTATGTCTTAATCTCATCCCTCTCAGGATCGGTATCACCTGGAGAGGACACTTGGCTCATGGATAGTGGTGCTTCCAAGCATATGATAGGTCAAAGAGATATTCTCTCTTTCCTTTGAGAAAAGAAGTTTTCTCAGAAAGTTACACTTGGAGATGATTATGAATACCCTATCAAGGGAGTGGGAGAATCAAACTACAAGCCTAATTCAGGGACTCTAATGAATATGAAGGATGTACTCTATGTACCAGGCTTGACAAAGAACCTACTCTCCATATCAGGTTTAGAAAATAAGTCCTTAGAATTTCCTTTATAGATGGAGAATTTCTTATGTGGGCTAAGGGTAAAACCATGAAAGAAGCAATCGTCATTGGAAAATAAGAAGGTGGCTTGTATAAGCTAAAGGTTCACTCATAAGCTTCCATGACCCATGCCATTGAGAATCCATGTGAACTTTGGCATAGAATATTATCCCACATCAACTACAAGGAATTATCGTATGTATGCAAGGCAGTTACAGATCTACCAAAAATCAAGGTTGACCATAAAGGTGTGTGAAATGGATGTGAACAAGGGAATAACATCAAGAACCCTTTTCTGAAAAGAGACAGTAAAGCAAAAGGAGTCTTATAACTCATTCACTCATATGTGTGTGGCCCAATTCCATCATCGTCCATAAATGGGTATGTATATGATGTATATTTTATTGATGATTATTCTCGTAAGACCTGGGTGTACGTTTTGAAATAAAAAGATGACGTGTTCAGTAATTTCAAGGAATTCAAAGCCTTGATAAAGAATCTTTCTGAAAGAAAGATCAAGATACTCATGCCATATAATGAATGAGAATACACCTCAAAAGAGTTTGTAAAGTATTGCGAAGATGTCAGGATTAAGAGGGATATCACCACTCCTTACAATCCTCAAGAAAACAGTCTAGCCAAAAGAAAGAATAGAACTATAATGGAAGCAGTGAAGACCATGATCCATGATCAAGATCTTCCAATGTGCGTATGGGAAGAAGTAGAAAAAACAACAGTATATGTACAAAACCAATTATCCCATACTGCACTTGGGTTCAAGACCCCCGAAGAGATGTTCTCCAGAAAGAAGCCAGAAGTAAGCCANCCCTCTCATGATCAGTATCACCTGGAGAGGACACTTGGCTCATGGATAGTGGTGCTTCCAAGCATATGATAGGTCAAAGAGATATTCTTTGTTTCCTTTGAGAAAATAAGTTTTCTCAGAAAGTTACACTTGGAGATGATTATGAATACCCTATCAAGGGAGTGGGAGAATCAAACTACAAGCTTAATTTAGGGACTCTAATGAATATGAAGGATGTACTCTATGTACCAGGCTTGAAAAAGAACCTACTCTCCATATCAGGTTTAGAAAAAAAGTCTTTAGAATTGCCTTTATAGATGGAGAAGTTCTTATGTGGGCTAAGGGTAAAACCATGAAAGAAGCAATCATCATTGGAAAAGAAGAAGGTGGCTTGTATAAGCTAAAGGGTCACTTAGAAGCTGCCATGACCCATGCCATTGAGAATCCATGTGAAATTTAGCATAGAATATTAGCCCACGTCAACTACAAGGAATTACCATATGTATGCAAGGCAGTTACAGATCTACCAGAAATCAAGGTTGACCATGAAGATGTGTGAAATGGATGTGCACAAGGGAATAACATCAAGAACCCTTTTCTGAAAAGAGACAGTAAAGAAGAAGGAGTCTTAGAACACATTCACTCATATGTGTGTGGCCCAATTCCATCATCGTCCATCAATGGGTATATATATGATGTATATTTTATTGATGAATATTCTCATAAGAACTGGGTGTACTTTTTGAAATAAAAAGATGAAGTGTTCAGTAATTTCAAGGAATTCAAAGCCTTGATAGAGAATCTTTCTGAAAGAAAGATCAATATACTCATGCTAGATAATGAATGATAAAACACCTCAAAAGAGTTTGTAAAGTATTGGAAAGATGTCAGGATTAAGAGGGATATCACCACTCCTTACAATCCTCAACAAAACGATGTGGAAAAAAGAAAGAATAGAACTATAATGGAAGCAGTGAAGACCATGATCCATGATCAAGATCTTCCAATGTGCTTATGGGAAGAAGTAGAAAAAAAAATAGTATATGTACAAAACCAATTATCCCATACTTCACTTGGGTTCAAGACCCCCGAAGAGATGTTCTCYRGAAAGAAKMCAGAAGTAAGCCATCTCAAAATATTTGGTTGCCCAATATTTGTACATATTTYGGAAGAGAAAAGAAACAAGTTGGACCCTTCAGGAAAGAAGGGAATATTTGTGGGATGATGTAAGGTCTCCAAGGCCTTTAGGGTTTATATACCAGGTCACCACCATATTGAGATCAACAGGGGTGTGAGATTTGATGAAGATGCAACACTAAAAAAATCAAGAAAATTCCATCTTGAAGAAGTATATGAAGGGGAACCTGTAGTTCTCAGAGTTGCATAATCAGTGAGGAAGGTTTCCAAAGTTGTATAACTAGTGAGGGAATTCATAGCTTACCATGATGAGGAAATTATAGAAGATCATGACATAGTATAATTTCAAGAACCTCTTCAGAGGATGATATCTCATAAGAGAAAGCATGCTTGGGCTAGGGATCTTATTCAATATAAAGAGAATTATGGTGTTCCTAAAGGAACCATGAGACAGGTGAAGAGGCCTAAGTCATTCTTCAGTTATATGGTTTTGATGTATGATCACCTAGAGAAGGAGCCTACCTTCTTTCAAGAAGCCACTCAGAAGAAAGAATGAGGAGATGCCATGACAGAAGAATACCAATCCATAATAAAGAATGATGTATGGGAAATAGTTCCCATACCGAAGAGCAAGGATGTTGTATCCGCCAAATGTATTTTCAAAATAAAACATGTTATTCATGGAAGTATTGATAAGTATAAAGCAAGGTTTGTCTCTTGTGACTTTTTTCAAAAGGAAGGCATTGACTATGAAGAGAAATTCGCTCCTATAGCCAGATACACTTCGATCAAAACCATCATATCCCTTGTGGTTAAGATGAAGTCTAAGTTACACCATATGGACGTAAAGATATCTTTCCTAAATGGTGTCATTAAAGAAGAAGTGTATATAGAACAACCTCAAGGATTTGACGTTGAAGATAGGAAGAATTATGTCTAGAAGTTGAAAAAGGATCTATATGGGTTGAAGCAAGCTCCTAGAGCTTGGTATGGAAGGATAGACAATTTTTTGACGAGCTTGGCCTTTACGAAGAGTAAATTTGATTCTAACCTCTACTTCAAAGTTATGAATGATGAGCCAGTGATATTGTTGTTGTATCTGGAATAATTATTCTTAGTTGGAGAAGAAAACTCATCAATGAATGTAAAAAGAATCTCATCGTAGAATTTGAGATGAAATACCTTGGCCTAATGCATTATTTCTTAGGTCTTGAGGTATGGAAAATCGCATAGAGAATATTCCTTAACCAAGGGAAGTATGCAATTAAAATCTTGAAGAGATTTGATATGTTGGAGTGCAAGTCCATGAATAGACCCATGGAAACAAAGTTGAGGCTTCTGGTCGACACTTCGTTAGAATTGATTGATGCCACGCTATATAAACAAATAATTGGATAATTGATGTATCTGATGAACACCAGACCAGGTATTTGTTTTTCCGTGAACACTTTGAGTCAGTTTCTTGTAGAACCCATACATGTTGACCTAGTTTCTACAAAACATGTGACGAGGTACCTTAAAGGTACATTAGATTGTGGTCTCAATTATGATGGAGATCATGACTTAAGACTGAATGGGTACACTGATTTAGATTGGGATGCAAGTGTCTCTGACAGGAACAACACTTCAGGATGTTATTTTAGTTTGGGATCTACCATGATCTCATGGAAGAGTAAGAAGCAATCAAGCATTGTTCTCAGTACATCAAAAGAAAAATAAATTGTTGCATGTTCTACCAGTTGTGAATCCATATGGCTTCGTAAGTTGTTGACTGGTCTATTCGACCTAGAGATGGAAGTAACCACGATCCTATGTGATAATCAAAGATATACAAAGATGAGAGAGAACCCTGTGTTCCATGACAAGTCAAAACACATAGAGATCCAATATCATTACATCTCTGACATGGTGCAGAGAGGATCCATAAAGCTCTAATATGTTAGCATAGATGAATGGGTTTTTGATGTGTTGACCAAACCTCTATCTCATGTAAAGTTTGAGCACTTTCGAGATAATATTGGTATAGTCCAAAAGGACCTCCATCAAAAGGGGGTGTAGTGTTGTGTTGATGTTGCCAGCCTACTGCTATGATGCCAACCTCGTGCTGATGATATTCTAGCCTCATGTTGTGTTGAGTTTCCAGCTTAATTGTTGTGTTGTGATTCTAGCTTAATTGTTGTGTGGTGTTGCCAGCTTAATTGTTGTGTTGTGATTCCAACTTAATTGTTATGTGGTGTTGCTAGATTAGTTGTTATGTTGTGATTCCAGCTTAATTTTTGTGTGGTGTTGTCAGCTTAATTGTCGTGTTGTGATTTCATTTTAATTGTTGTGTGGTGTTGCTTGATTAATTGTTGTGTTGTGATTCCAGCTTAATTTTTGTGTGGTGTTGCCAACTTAATTGTCGTGTTGTGATTCTAGATTAATTGTTGTGTGATGTCCCAGCTTAAATTCTTTGATGATTTTTCCATCTTAATTTTTGTGTGGTGTGCCAACTTAATTGTTGTGTGATGTGCCACCTTAATTTCTTTGATGATGTTTCCATCATAATTGNAACCAATTATCCCATACTGCACTTGGGTTCAAGACCCCCGAAGAGATGTTCTCCAGAAAGAAGCCAGAAGTAAGCCATCTCAAAATATTTGGTTGCCCAATATTTGTACATATTTCGGAAGAGAAAAGAAACAAGTTGGACCCTTCAGGAAAGAAGGGAATATTTGTGGGATGATGTAAGGTCTCCAAGGCCTTTAGGGTTTATATACGAGGTCACCACCATATTGAGATCAACAGGGGTGTGAGATTTGATGAAGATGCAACACTAAAAAAATCAAGAAAATTCCATCTTGAAGAAGTATATGAAGGGGAACCTGTAGTTCTTAGAGTTGCATAATCAGTGAGGGAGGTTCCCAAAGTTGTATAACTAGTGAGGGAATTCATAGCTTACCATGATGAGGAAATTATAGAAGATCATGACATAGTATAATTTCAAGAACCTCTTCAGAGGATGATATCTCATAAGAGAAAGCATGCTTGGGATAGGGATCTTATTCAATATGAAGAGAATTATGGTGTTCCTAAAGGAACCACGAGACAGGTGAAGAGGCCTAAGTCATTCTTCAGTTATATGGTTTTGATGTATGATCACCTAGAGAAGGAGCCTACCTTCTTTCAAAAAGCCACTCAGAAGAAAGAATGAGGAGATGCCATGACAGAAGAATACCAATCCATAATAAAGAACGATGTATGAGAAATAGTTCCCATACCGAAGAGCAAGGGTGTTGTATCCGCCAAATGGATTTTCAAAATAAAACATGCTATTCATGGAAGTATTGATAAGTATAAAGCAAGGTTTGTCTCTCGTGACTTTTTTCAAAAGGAAGGCATTAACTATGAAGAGAAATTCCCTCCTATAGCCAGATACACTTCGATCAAAACCATCATATCCCTTGTGGTTAAGATGAAGTCTAAGTTACACCAGATGGACGTAAAGATATCTTTCCTAAATGGTGTCATTAAAGAAGAAGTGTATATAGAACAACCTCAAGGATTTGACGTTGAATATAGGAAGAATTATGTCTAGAAGTTGAAAAAGGATCTATATGGGTTGAAGCAAGCTCCTAGAGCTTGGTATGGAAGGATAGACAATTTTTTGACGATCTTGGCCTTTACCAAGAGTAAATCTGATTCTAACCTCTACTTCAAAGTTATGAATGATGAGCCAATGATATTTTTGTTGTATCTGGAATACTTATTCTTAGTTGGAGAAGAAAACTCATCAATGAATGTAAAAAGAATCTCATTGTAGAATTTGAGATGAAATACCTTGGCCTAATGCATTATTTCTTAGGTCTTGAGGTATGGAAAATCCCATAGAGAATATTCCTTAACCAAGGGAAGTATGCAATTAAAATATTGAAGAGATTTGATATGTTGGAGTGCAAGTCCATGAATACACCCATGGAAATGAAGTTGAGGCTTCTGGTCAACACTTCGTTAGAATTGATTGATGCCATGCTGTATAAACAAATAATTGGATAATTGATGTATCTGATGAACACCAGACCAGGTATTTGTTTTTTCGTGAACACTTTGAGTCAATTTCTTGTAGAACCCATACATGTTGACCTAGTTTATGCAAAACATGTGACGAGGTACCTTAAGGGTACATTAGATTGTGGTCTCAATTATTATGGAGATCATGACTTAAGACTAAATGGGTACACTGATTTAGATTGGGATGCAAGTGTCTCTGACAGGAACAACACTTCAGGATGTTATTTCAGTTTGGGATCTACCATGATCTCATGGAAGAGTAAGAAGAAATCAAGCATTGTTCTCAGTACATCAGAAGAAAAATAAATTGCTGCATGTTCTACCAGTTGTGAATCCATATGGCTTCGTAAGTTGTTGACTGGTCTATTCGACCTAGAGATGGAGGTAACCACGATCCTATGTGATAATCAAAGATATACAAAGATGAGAGAGAACCATGTGTTCCATGGCAAGTCAAAACACATAGAGATCCAATATCATTACATCTCTGACATGGTGCAGAGAGGATCCATAAAGATTTAATATGTTAGCACAGATGAATGGGTTTTTGATGTGTTGACCAAACCTCTATCTCATGTAAAGTTTGAGCACTTTCGAGATAATATTGGTATAGTCCAAAAGGACCTCCATCAAAAGGGGGAGTAGTGTTGTGTTGATGTTGCCAGCCTACTGCTATGATGCCAACCTCGTGCTGATGATATTCTAGCCTCATGTTGTGTTGAGTTTCCAGCTTAATTGTTGTGTTGTGATTCTAGCTTAATTGTTGTGTGGTGTTGCCAGCTTAATTGTTGTGTTGTGATTCCAGCTTAATTGTTGTGTGGTGTTGCTATATTAGTTGTTATGTTGTGATTCCAGCTTAATTTTTGTGTGGTGTTGTCAGCTTAATTGTCGTGTTGTGATTCCATCTTAATTGTTGTGTGGTGTTGCTTGATTAATTGTTGTGTTGTGATTCCAACTTAATTTTTCTGTGGTGTTGCCAACTTAATTGCCGTGTTGTGATTCTATATTAATTGTTGTGTGATGTCCCAGCTTAAATTCTTTGATGATTTTTCCATCTTAATTGTTGTGTGGTGTGCCAACTTAATTTTTGTGTGATGTGCCACCTTAATTTCTTTGATGATGTTTCCATCATAATTGTTGTCTGGTGTGCTAGCTTAATTGTTGTGATGATGTTGTCATCTTAATTGTTGTGATGATGTGACNAATATTTGGTTGCCCAATATTTGTACATATTTCGGAAGAGAAAAGAAACAAGTTGGACCCTTCAGGAAAGAAGGGAATATTTGTGGGATAATGTAAGGTCTCCAAGGCCTTTAGGTTTTATATACCATGCCACCACCATATTGAGATCAACAGGGGTGTGAGATTTGATGAAGATGCAACACTCAAAAAATCAAGAAAATTCCATCTTGAAGAAGTATATGAAGGGGAACTTGTAGCTCCCAGAGTTGCAGAATCAGTGAGGGAGGTTCCCAAAGTTGTAGAACTAGTGAGGGATTTCATAGCTTACCATGATGAAGAAATTATAGAAGATCATGACATAGTATAATTTCAAGAACCTCTTCAGAGGATGATATCTCATAAGAGAAAGCATGCTTGGGATAGGGATCTTATTCAATATAGAGAGAATTATGGTGTTCCTAAAGGAACCACGAGACATGTGAAGAGGTCTAAGCCATTCTTCATTTGTATGGTTTTGATGTATGATCACCTAGAGAAGGAGCCTACCTTCTTTCAAGAAGCCACTCAGAAGAAAGAACGAGGAGATGCCATGACAGAACAATACCAATCCATAATAAAAAAGGATGTATGGGAAATAGTTCCCATACCGAAGAGCAAGGGTGTTGTATCTTCCAAATGGATTTTCAAAAGAAAACATGTTGTTGATGGAAGTATTGATAAGTATAAAGCAAGGTTTGTCTCTCATGACTTTTCTCAAAAGGAAGACATTGACTATGAAGAGAAATTTGCTCTTGTAGACAGATACACTTCGATCATAACCATCATATACCTTGCAGCTAAGATGAAGTGTAAGTTACACCAGATGGACATAAAGATATCTTTCCTAAATGGTGTCATTAAAGAAGAAGTGTATATAGAACAACCTCAAGGATTTGACGTTGAAGATAGGAAGAATTATGTCTGGAAGTTGAAAAAGGCTCTATATGGGTTGAAGCAAGCTCCTAGAGATTGGCATGGAAGGATAGACAATTTTTTGACGAGCTTGGCCTTTACCAAGAGTAAATCTGATTCTAACCTCTACTTCAAAGTTATGAATGATGAGCCAGTGATATTGTTGTTGTATCTGAAATACTTATTCTTTGTTGGAGAAGAAAATCTCATCAATGAATGTATAAAGAAGCTCGTCATAGAATTTGAGATGAAATACCTTGGCCTAATGCATTATTTCTTAGGTCTTGAGGTATGGAAAATCCCAAAGAGAATATTCCTTAACCAAGGGAAGTATGCAATTGAAATCTTGAAGAGATTTGATTTGTTGGAGTGCAAGTCCATGAATACACCCATGGAAATGAAGTTGAGGCTTCTGGTCGACACTTCGTTAGAATTGATTGATGCCACACTATATAAACAAATAATTGGATAATTGATGTATATGGAAAACACCAGACCAGATATTTGTTTTGTCATGAACACTTTGAGTCAGTTTCTTGTAGAACCCATACATGTTCACCTAGTTTTTGAAAAACATGTGACGAGGTACCTTAAGGGTACATTAGATTGCGGTCTTAGTTATGATGGAGATCATGACTTAAGTATGAGTGGGTACACTGATTCATATTGGGATACAAGCGTCTCTGACAGGAAGAGCACTTCAGGATGTTATTTTAGTTTGGGATCTACCATGATCTCATGGAAGAGTAAGAAGCAATCAAGCATTACTCTCAGTACATCAGAAGAAAAATACATTGTTGCATGTTCTACTAGTTGTGAATCCATATGGCTTCGTAAGTTATTTACTGGTCTATTCGACCTAGAGATGGAAGCAACCATGATCCTATGTGATAATCAGAGATATACAAAGATGACAGAGAAACCTGTGTTCCATGACAAGTAAAAACACATAGAGATCCAATATCATTACATCTCTGACATGGTGCAGAGAGGATCCATAAATATCTAATATGTTAGCACGGATGAATGGGTTTTTGATGTGTTGACCAAACCTCTATCTCATGTAAAGTTTGAGAACTTTCGAGATAATATTGGTATAGTCAAAAAGGACCTCCCTCAAAAGGGGGAGTAGTGTTGTGTTGATGTTGCCAGCCTACTGCTATGATACCAACCTCGTGCTGATGATATTCCAGCCTCATGTTGTGTTGAGTTTCCAACTTAATTGTTGTGTTGTGATTCTAGCTTAATTGTTGTGTGGTGTTGCCAGCTTAATTGTTGTGTTGTGATTCTACCTTAATTGTTGTGTGGTGTTACTAGATTAGTTGTTATGTTGTGATTACAGCTTAATTGTTGTGTGGTGTTGTCAGCTTAATTGTCGTGTTGTGATTCCATCTTAATTGTTGTGTGGTGTTTCTTGATTAATTATTGTGTTGTGATTCCAGCTTAATTTATGTGTGGTGTTGCCAACTTAATTGTCGTGTTGTGATTCCATCTTAATTTTTGTGTGATGTGCCAGCTTAAATTATTTGATGATTTTTCCATCTTGATTGTTGTGTGGTGTGCCAACTTAATTGTTGTGTGATGTGCCAACTTAATTGCTTTGATGATGTTTCCATCCTAATTGTTGTCTGGTGTGCTAGCTTAATTGTTGTGATGATGTTGTCATCTTAATTGTTGTTATGATGTGACTAGCCTCGTGCTGTGATGATGTGAACAACCTTGTGTTGTGCTCATGAGGTATTTGTGAATGACGATGTGGATTATAAGAAAAACTTTCAATAATTTATAGATACACCAGTCGATGTTCCAATATGTTGTTGATGATGTTGTCCTCTCTCTCACATGATGTTGTAGTATAATACCCTTCTTGTTAAGGGGGAGTGTTTAAATATTGTAACTGCAAAGAGTATTCTAATTATTATTGATGTATTATTCATTATATCAATTCCCTTTTGTNAGTCCAAGTCCATGAATACACCCATGGAAATGAAGTTGAGGCTTCTGGTCGACACTTCATTAGAATTGATTGATGCCACGTTGTATAAACAAATAATTGGATAATTGATGTATCTCGAAAACACCAGACCAGATATTTGTTTTGTCATGAACACTTTGAGTCAGTTTCTTGTAGAACCCATACATGTTCACCTAGTTTCTGCAAAACATGTGATGAGGTACCTTAAGGGTACATTAGATTGCGATCTTAGTTATGATGGAGATCATGACTTAAGGATGAGTGGGTACACTGATTCAGATTGGGATACAAGTGTCTCTGATAGGAAGAGCACTTTAGGATGTTATTTCAGTTTGGGATCTACCATGATCTCATGGAAGAGTAAGAAGCAATCAAGCATTACTCTCAGTACATCAGAAGAAAAATACATTGCTGCATGTTCTACTAGTTGTGAATCCATATGGCTTCGTAAGTTGTTTACTGGTCTATTCGACCTAGAGATGGAAGCAACCATGATCCTATGTGATAATCAGAGATATACAAAGATGACAGAGAAACCTGTGTTCCATGACAAGTCAAAACACATAGAGATCCAATATCATTACATCTCTGACATGGTGCAGAGAGGATCCATAAATATCTAATATGTTAGCACGGATGAATGGGTTTTTTATGTGTTGACCAAACCTCTATCTCATGTAAAGTTTGAGCACTTTCGAGATAATATTGGTATAGTCCAAAAGGACCTCCCTCAAAAGGGGGAGTAGTGTTGTGTTGATGTTTCCAGCCTACTGCTATGATACCAACCTCGTGCTGATGATATTCTAGCCTCGTGTTGTGTTGAGTTTCCATCTTAATTGTTGTGTTGTGATTCTAGCTTAATTGTTGTGTGGTGTTGCCAGCTTAATTGTTGTGTTGTGATTCCAGCTTAATTGTTGTGTGGTGTTGTTAGATTAGTTGTTATGTTGTGATTCCAGCTTAATTGTTGTGTGGTGTTGTCAGCTTAATTGTCCTGTTGTGATTCCATCTTAATTGTTGTGTGGTGTTTCTTGATTAATTATTGTGTTGTGATTCCAGCTTAATTTATGTGTGGTGTTGCCAACTTAATTGTCATGTTGTGATTCCAGCTTAATTGTTGTGTGATGTGCCACCTTAAATTCTTTGATGATTTTTCCATCTTGATTGTTGTGTGGTGTGCCAACTTAATTGTTGTGTGATGTGCCAACTTAATTGCTTTGATGATGTTTCCATCCTAATTGTTGTCTGGTGTGCTAGCTTAATTGTTGTGATGATGTTGTCATCTTAATTGTTGTTATGATGTGACTAGCCTCGTGCTGTGATGATGTGAACAACCTCGTGTTGTGATCATGAGGTATTTGTGAATGACAATGTGGATTATAAGAAAAAATTTCAATAATTTATAGATGCACCAGTCGATGTTCCAATATGTTGTTGATGATGTTGTCCTCTCTCTCGCATGATGTTGTAGTATAATACCCTTCTTGTTAAGGGGGAGTGTTTAAATATTGTAACTGAAAAGAGTATTCTAATTATTATTGATGTATTATTCATTATATCAATTCCCTTTTGTCGATTGATCATGTTTGGTATTGTAAATGACCAAATCCCCTTTTGCAGATTGGTAAAACCCTCATTGTAATAGAAATAATAAGAAGTCATACCCAGAATATATTAAAGGTCGTTATAGCCACCCATAATAATAAGTTGGCCCTTCCAGTGAAAAGACACCTTTGTCCACACATGCCAGATTGTATAAATAAAGAGGTCAGCACCTCATTTGGACACTCACTAACTTGTTCATCAGAGAACAAGTTTGGAGCTGTAGTTGGAGAAGAAAGAAGAGAGAGAGATAGGTGCATTCTTGGGAGAGGAATTTATGTGTTTGTTTGAGTTAAATCTTGGAATTGTATTGGCTATCTATATTAAGGAAGTTTTTGTTGGGTCTTCTCCCCCATGAGGGTTTCCCAGGATAAATGATGTGTCTCTTGTGATTCTGTATTTCTCAGTGATCCTATATATGATATTGTTATCTAGTGAAATGAAAAAAAAACCTAATAATATATTAAACCTTAAGAAATGTCCCTTGGGAACTTGCAATGGAATGCATAATTATGTCCAAAGAAGTGGCCAAGGAGACTCTGCTAGGTTCTCTAGTCTNTGTCTGGTGTGCTAGCTTAATTGTTGTGATGATGTTGTCATCTTAATTGTTGTGATGATGTGACTAGCCTCATGCTATGATGATGTGAACAACCTTGTGTTGTGATCATGATGTATTTTTTCATACTAATCCATGTTGGTGCAGATGATGATATCATTCCAGCTCTCCGTTGTGAATGACAATGTGGATTATGATAAAAACTTCCAATAATTTATAGATACGCCAGTCGGTGTTCCAATATGTTGTTGATTTTGTTGTCCTCTCTCTCGCATGATGTTGTAGTATAATACCCTTCTTGTTAAGGGGGAGTGTTTAAATATTGTAACTACAAAGAGTATTCTAATTATTATTGATGTATTATTCATTAGATCAATCCCCTTTTTCCGATTGATCGTGTTTGGTATTGTAAATGACCAAATCCCCTTTTCCAAATTTGTCAAACCCTCATTGTAATAGGAAGAATAAGAAGTCATACACAGAATATATTAAAGGTCGTTATAACCACCAAGAATAATAAGTTGGCCCTTCCAGTGAAAAGACACCTTTGTCCACATGTGCGAGATCGTATAAATAAAGAGGTCAACGCCTCATTTGGACACACACTCACTTTTTCATCAGAGAACAAGTTCGAAGTTGCAGTTGGAGAAGAAAGAAGAGAGAGAGAGAGGTGCATTCTTGGGAGAGGAATTTATGTATTTGTTTGAGTTAACTCTTGGAATTGTATTGGCTATCTATATTAAGGAAGTTTTTGTTCGGTCTTCTCCCCCATGAGGGTTTCCCAGGATAAGTGATGTGTCTCTTGTGATTCTGTATTTCTCAGTGATCCTATATATGATATTGTTATCTAGTGAAATGAAAAATAAACCTAATAATAGCTTAAACCTTAGGAAATGTCCCTTGGGAACTTGCAATGGAATGCATAATTATTTCCAAAGAAGTGGGCAAGGAGACTCTGCTAGGTTCTCTAGTCTCCCTTAATTGTTCCTCAAGGTTTCTAAAAATCACCAACCCCTCATTAATTTCATTGTTTTCATTTTGTGGTGGTGGTGGTGGGTTGGAGTTTTGATATTCTTGGTTTTCTTGTGCGGGGTTTAATTTTTCATGGGATTTCATTTTATTGTATATTCTACAATTTAACATATATGAAATCTAAAGTAGTTTCATTTTTTATTTAAAATACTAAATTAGAAAAAAAAAGCAATTGCTATTATTTGGAGAAAAATACTAAATTAGAATGACTAAATTGGATTGAAGTTAAGATAAATGTAACATACCTAGACACACCGTGCCAATGGTAGTTGAAGGATCCTCCCTTTCTTCCTCCTCTCTTCACACTATTTTCCAATGAGAAATGTGAGCGCAATTTTGTGCACAATATGCAGAAAATTGCTCTCAGGACGTTTTTAAAAACCAATAGTAAGAATATGAATG
>JZKD02S2108836.1:19412-36114 GCA_000966675.3 Picea glauca
TCTTGGTCCCTTTTAGGGATTTTTGGGTTTTGGGATTATGTAACGGGTATGGGGATGTTGGCCCATGGGTTTACCCATGTTTAGGCCTGATTTTGTAATGTATAAATAGAAATCTGGGCGATGTAAATAGTAGCGAAAGAGAAGTGACTGGAAGGCCTGGTGCTAAATGGCTAACTGTGAAAGGTTTTTAGTGCTTTGTGCATACTTTGTAATACTTGAAAATCTAAGTGCATGTAATTGTAAGAGACTGTGAAAAGAATTAGTGTTGTAACCTATCTCTGGGAAGGAGGATCTGGTGAGGTGTTCATAGATCTCCTTTCCTATGCGGAGTAGGGCTTTGAGGTTTTGTGCATGTAGAAGATTGACAGAAGGAAATAAAGAGAAGAAGAGTTGGTAGATGTAGCCCTAGGGTGGGGGTGAACCACTTATATCCTGTGTTTTGGTTGATTTTTGTATTTAGGTTGTTCTTTTGTTTATGTGATTAAATTCTTAGTGCACTGATGTATGCTTATGAGAATATAATAGGATAGATTAGTGTTGAATAATGTGAATGAATGATAGATCTAATTTATGTTGATGTACTTAGTGCTAGATTATATTGTATCTATGTGAATAACATGATACTCTATTATGAGGGTTTATTTGTGATGTAAGATAAATACGAATATTGATGAACTATAACTGCTAAGTGCTATGTTAAGGTGTTACAATCACATATTTGTGTCCCAGCTAAGGTTGCGGACATCGGAATCTTGCAACGACCCTTGCCTCTACCTCAGGTGAGACTTCATCTGATTCGCAGATGTTGCCGAAAGGGCTAGTAGCTAGGGTTTTTTTGGTGCATTATTGTAGCATTGAACCCTAGGTCTACCCCTGTGCCAAAAAATGGTTCCATTACAGGGATTGAAACTGTGATTGTTGGGAACTGAGGAAAAGAGAAAGCTTCATGCATAGATTTGTTTCATGGTATCATATCCTCTTGGTGGCTATCTCTGGCTTGACCAATGCATCATAATGGATCTGAAATTGATCCATAGGATCACTGGATTAAGCATGCAGGGACCCGACCCACAAGACTTCTACCCAGGGAAGGCNATACTTGAAAATCTAAGTGCACGTAATTGTAAGAGACTGTGAAAAGGATTAGTGTTGTAACCTATCTCTGGGAAGGAGGATCTGGTGAGGTGTTCACAGATCTCCTTTCCTATGCAGAGTAGGGCTTTGAGGTTTTTTGCATGTAGAAGATTGACAGAAGGAAATAAAGAGAGGAAGAGTTGGTAGATGTAGCCCTAGGGTGGGGGTGAACCACTTATATCCTGTGTTTTGGTTGATTTTTGTATTTAGGTTGTTCTTTTGTTTATGTGATTAAATTATTAGTGCACTGATGTATGCTTATGAGAATATAATAGGATAGATTAGTGTTGAATAATGTGAATGAATGATAGATCTGATTTATGTTGATGTACTTAGTGCTAGATTATATTCTATCTATGTGAATAATATGCTACTCTATTATGAGGGTTTATTTGTGATGTAAGATAAATACGAATATTGATGAACTATAACTGCTAAGTGCTATGTTAAGGTGTTACAATCACATATTTGTGTCCCAACTAAGGTTGCGGACATCGAAATCTTGCAACCACCCTTGCCTCTACCTCAGGTGAGACTTCATCTGATTCGCAGATGTTGCCTAAAGGGCCAATAGTTAGGGTTTTTTTGGTGCATTATTGTAGCATTGAACCTTGGGTCTACCCCTATGCCAAAAAATGGTTCCATTACAGGGATTGAAACTGTGATTGTTGGGAACTGAGGAAAAGAGAAAGCTTCATGCATAAATTTGTTTCATGGTATCATATCCTCTTGGTGGCTATCTCTGGCTTGACCAATGCATCATAATGGATCTGAAATTGATTCATAGGATCACTGGATTAAGCATGCAGGGACCCGACCCACACGACTTCTACCTAGGGAAGGCTATAGATCGCACATTGGCATAGCGAATCAAAGACATATATGGTGATGTTGAAAAGGGGACACGAAGCTACAAGGTAGATTCCATCCAGAATGGTGCACTGCGCATGGCTTTCTAGCTGATCACAAGAAATATTGTGAGGAAGAAAAGACATACACAGGTAATAGGATTCGTTGTTGACCTCACCGAGAAATGTGTAGAAGGACTCTGGATGAACTGGGCGAAGTACCTAGTCAACCAGCTGGAATTAGATTGTTGCGAAGCTCAGGATTAGGGTTATGAGTTCCACTTTAGTTGGCTCCTAATCATCATCGCATTTAATACTTGGTAGATTGATGAAGGAGCATCGTACAAAGCCAAAGCACACATCTAGCCAAAGGAACAACTAAACGCATGGATGCAAAAGAGCACGTTTTTATGAAAACGTTTTGAATTTTGAAAACAAAAGAATTAATGTAATAGTTGGGAGAAGTGTACTTACATTTATGTCTTAGAGATATGAATAGATCTAGAGAAATTACTCTCATCTGTCGGATGTAATAGGCATTTAAGTCTGATAAATGTAAAGTAGGTAGATTTAATTTAATATATTAGACAGTTATAAGATACGGGGGAAAATGGATATAGACACCTTCAACCTTGTATCATTGTAACATAGATGATTATTATCAATTCAGATTTCATGATTTGTAGATATATAGCAGAGAGATGTAGATAAGAACCCATGTACAAGATCACTTGAGTTAATATATGAAGCTTTGAATCAATTTTCATGGTGTTATGATGATTACTATTTACATTAGTTGAATGGTATGTTTACAATTGTTTTGTTTCTTTGTTATGCATTTATCTCAATTATGTATTGTGTGTATGATTGCATCTTGAATGTATGAATTCTAAGAGAGAAGAAGAATGAGTTTCAATTGTTTCTCTTCCTGAGAATTTTCTGCAAGGAGTGCAGTGAACGTCTGCAAGGTGTGCGTTGACAAGGATTTGAGTTTTATCTCAGAAGCCTCAAGAGAGATATTGTTGTTCTCATACCCTTAGAAGTGTAGGTGAAACACATAGTCGTGAAAGGTGTGCACAGGCTAGTGGAAGCCTTAGTACTTATCAACNGTAACCTATCTCGAGGAAGGAGGATCTGGTGAGGTGTCCACATATCTCCTTTCCTATGTGGAGTAGGGTTTTGAGGTTTTGTGCATGTAGAAGATTGATAGAAGGAAATAAAGAGAAGAAGAGTTGGTACATGTAGCCCTAGGGTGGGGGTGAACCACTTATATCCTGTGTTTTGATTTCTTTTTGTATTTAGGTTGTTCTTTTGTTTATGTGATTAAATTATTAGTGCATTGATGTATGCTTATGAGAATCTAATAGGATAGATTAGTGTTGAATAATGTGGATGAATGATAGATCTGATTTATGTTGATGTACTTAGTGCTAGATTATATTGTATCTATGTGAATAGTATGCTACTCTGTTATGAGGGTTTATTTGCGATGTAAGATAAATACAAATATTGATGAACTATAACTGCTAAGTGTTATGTTAAGGTGTTACAATCACATATTTGTGTCCCAGCTAAGGTTGCAGACATCGGAATCTTGAAACCACCCCTGCCTCTACCTCGGATGAGACTTCATCCGATTTGCAGGTGTTGCTGAAAGGGCCAGTAGTTAGGGTTTTGTTGATGCATTGTTGTAGCATTGAAACCTGGGTCTACCCCTGTGCCAACAAATGGTTCCATTACCAGGATTGAAACTATGATTGTTGGGAACTGAGGAAAAGAGAAAGCTTCATGCATAGATTTGTTTCATGGTATCATGTCCTCTTCGTGGCTATCTCTGGCTTGACTGATGCATCACAATGGATCTGACATTGATCCATAGGATCACCGGATTAAGCATGCAGGGACTCGACCCACAAGACTTCTACCCAGGGAAGGCTATAGATTGTGCATTGGCATAGAGGATCAAAGACACATATGGTGATGTCGAAAAGGGGACACGAGGCTACAAGGTAGATTCCATCCAAAATGGTGCACTGCGCATGGCTTGATAGCTGATCACAAGAAATATTGTGAGGAAGAAAACACATACACAGGTCACAGGATTCATTGTTAACCTCATCGGGAAATGTGTAGAAGGACTCTGGATGAACTGGGCGAAGTACCTAGTCAACCAGCTAGAATTAGATTGTTGTGAAGCTTAGGATTAGGGTTATGAGTTCCACTTTAGTTGGATCCTAATCCTCATCGTATTTAATTCTTGGTAGATTGATGCAGGAGCATCGTACAAAGCCAAAGCATGCGCCTAGCCAAAGGAACAACTGAACACATGGATGCAAAAAGAGCACATTTTTTATGAAAACGTTTTGAATTTTGAAAAAAAAAAGAATTAATGTAATAGCTGGGAGAAGTGTACTTACATTTATGTCTTAGAGATATGAAAAGATATGGAGAAATTACTCTCATCTGTCGGATGTAATAGGCATTTAATTATGATAAATCTAAAGTAGGTAGATTTAATTTAAGAGATTAGACAGTTAGAAGATAGAGGGGAAAATAGATATAGACACCTTCCACCTTGTATCATTGTAACAGAGAAGATTATTATCAATTCAGATTTCATAAGTTGTAGATATATAGCAGAGAGATGTAGAGAAAAACCCATGTACATGAGCACTTGAGTTAATATATGAATCTTTGACTTTACTTTCCTGGTGTTATGCTGCTTACTATTTACATTAGTTGAATGGTATGTTTACAGTTGTTTTGTTTCTCTGTTATGCATTTATCTCAATGATGTATTGTGTATATGATTTCATCTTGAATGTATGAAGTCTAAGAGAGAAGAATAATGATTTTCAATTGTTTCTCTTCGTGAGAATTTCCTGCAAGGAGTGCAGTGAACGTTCGCAAGGTGTGCATTGACAAGGATTTGAGTTTTATCTCAGAAGCCTCAGGAGAGATATTGTTGTTCTCATACCCTTAGAAGTGTAGGTGAAGCACAGAGACTTGCAAGGTGTGCGTAGGCTATTGGAAGCCTTAGTACTTATCAACTAAGGTGAAGGTTGAAGGAGTATTGTTGCAAAGAGTGCACAGGGTCAAAGACTCAAATAACCAGAAGTTAATTGAAAGTTTGTCGCAAGGAGTGCAAGAAGGAGCCTTTTGGAAGCCTTGAGTTTGAAAGTGAAATCTTGGGAGAGATAACACTTTTGAGGTGTTCAAACGGATATGGAGATCAAAACTGTCTCATAGAAGTTAAGTTCAGGCGGGGGAACACCTATTTGTTGGGAAGAGGTCATTGAAGCATGAATCGGGTGGTCATAATCCTACATGGAGAGCTCACGAAGTCACGAGGACAGTAGGATCTAGTGGAGCCATATGGATGGTGAGAAGCCTTCATGAAGGAAGTGTTAATTTGTGAGAGTCATTGGATTTGGCAGAGTTGCAAGACGATTAGAGGCTGGTGAAACCCATCACCCAGGATGCAAGGGTCAATATGAGTCATTGATCTCATTTCAACCCACGTCATTGGATTTGTTCATGAACTCGGGGTTCATGAGTTTGGAGGCCAGACCAAATTCTTGGTTTGCACAAAGTTTTGTGTTGTGAGGAGCAGGGAAGGAGACCCAAACCTTTGGATCCAAGCTATAGGAGAACCGTTTGTTCAGAACCTCCATTTGGTATTGCATATCACAAACTCAGGGGTTTAAGGGGCTTCTTTTCGACTACAGAAGTCACGAAGTGCCGAGTGCTGAGGGCTTAGGTGAACATGCGTCACATCCATTAGGTGGAGACCACATGGTTGATAGGTGGCGCAAACATAGAGCATGCAAAAAAGATGGAAGTGGGTGACCGGTGGTGGACACACGTTGCCTGGGAAGGAGTCAACCATTGTTGACTTATCACATCTCGGGGATTCGTGAAGGAGGAGCACAAGGAATCAACCCTCCAACTTGCAAAGTTGCGAGTTGTGAGGGGTGATAGATTTAGGCCCTAGCCAATGGTNGTAACCTATCTCGAGGAAGGAGGATCTGGTGAGGTGTCCACATATCTCCTTTCCTATGTGGAGTAGGGTTTTGAGGTTTTGTGCATGTAGAAGATTGATAGAAGGAAATAAAGAGAAGAAGAGTTGGTACATGTAGCCCTAGGGTGGGGGTGAACCACTTATATCCTGTGTTTTGATTTCTTTTTGTATTTAGGTTGTTCTTTTGTTTATGTGATTAAATTATTAGTGCATTGATGTATGCTTATGAGAATCTAATAGGATAGATTAGTGTTGAATAATGTGGATGAATGATAGATCTGATTTATGTTGATGTACTTAGTGCTAGATTATATTGTATCTATGTGAATAGTATGCTACTCTGTTATGAGGGTTTATTTGCGATGTAAGATAAATACAAATATTGATGAACTATAACTGCTAAGTGTTATGTTAAGGTGTTACAATCACATATTTGTGTCCCAGCTAAGGTTGCAGACATCGGAATCTTGAAACCACCCCTGCCTCTACCTCGGATGAGACTTCATCCGATTTGCAGGTGTTGCTGAAAGGGCCAGTAGTTAGGGTTTTGTTGATGCATTGTTGTAGCATTGAAACCTGGGTCTACCCCTGTGCCAACAAATGGTTCCATTACCAGGATTGAAACTATGATTGTTGGGAACTGAGGAAAAGAGAAAGCTTCATGCATAGATTTGTTTCATGGTATCATGTCCTCTTCGTGGCTATCTCTGGCTTGACTGATGCATCACAATGGATCTGACATTGATCCATAGGATCACCGGATTAAGCATGCAGGGACTCGACCCACAAGACTTCTACCCAGGGAAGGCTATAGATTGTGCATTGGCATAGAGGATCAAAGACACATATGGTGATGTCGAAAAGGGGACACGAGGCTACAAGGTAGATTCCATCCAAAATGGTGCACTGCGCATGGCTTGATAGCTGATCACAAGAAATATTGTGAGGAAGAAAACACATACACAGGTCACAGGATTCATTGTTAACCTCATCGGGAAATGTGTAGAAGGACTCTGGATGAACTGGGCGAAGTACCTAGTCAACCAGCTAGAATTAGATTGTTGTGAAGCTTAGGATTAGGGTTATGAGTTCCACTTTAGTTGGATCCTAATCCTCATCGTATTTAATTCTTGGTAGATTGATGCAGGAGCATCGTACAAAGCCAAAGCATGCGCCTAGCCAAAGGAACAACTGAACACATGGATGCAAAAAGAGCACATTTTTTATGAAAACGTTTTGAATTTTGAAAAAAAAAAGAATTAATGTAATAGCTGGGAGAAGTGTACTTACATTTATGTCTTAGAGATATGAAAAGATATGGAGAAATTACTCTCATCTGTCGGATGTAATAGGCATTTAATTATGATAAATCTAAAGTAGGTAGATTTAATTTAAGAGATTAGACAGTTAGAAGATAGAGGGGAAAATAGATATAGACACCTTCCACCTTGTATCATTGTAACAGAGAAGATTATTATCAATTCAGATTTCATAAGTTGTAGATATATAGCAGAGAGATGTAGAGAAAAACCCATGTACATGAGCACTTGAGTTAATATATGAATCTTTGACTTTACTTTCCTGGTGTTATGCTGCTTACTATTTACATTAGTTGAATGGTATGTTTACAGTTGTTTTGTTTCTCTGTTATGCATTTATCTCAATGATGTATTGTGTATATGATTTCATCTTGAATGTATGAAGTCTAAGAGAGAAGAATAATGATTTTCAATTGTTTCTCTTCGTGAGAATTTCCTGCAAGGAGTGCAGTGAACGTTCGCAAGGTGTGCATTGACAAGGATTTGAGTTTTATCTCAGAAGCCTCAGGAGAGATATTGTTGTTCTCATACCCTTAGAAGTGTAGGTGAAGCAAAGAGACTTGCAAGGTGTGCGTAGGCTATTGGAAGCCTTAGTACTTATCAACTAAGGTGAAGGTTGAAGGAGTATTGTTGCAAAGAGTGCATAGGGTCAAAGACTCAAATAACCAGAAGTTAATTGAAAGTTTGTCGCAAGGAGCGCAAGAAGGAGCCTTTTGGAAGCCTTGAGTTTGAAAGTGAAATCTTGGGAGAGATAACACTTTTGAGGTGTTCAAACGGAGATGGAGATCAAAACTGTCTCATAGAAGTTAAGTTCAGGCGGGAGAACACCTATTTGTTGGGAAGAGGTCATTGAAGCATGAATCGGGTGGTCATAATCCTACATGGAGAGATCACGAAGTCACGAGGACAGTAGGATCCAGTGGAGCCATATGGATGGTGAGAAGCCTTCATGAATGAAGTGTTAATTTGTGAGAGTCATTGGATTTGGCAGAGTTGCAAGACGATTAGAGGCTGGTGAAACCCATCACCCAGGATGCAAGGGTCAATATGAGTCATTGATCTCATTTAAACCCACGTCATTGGATTTGTTCATGAACTCGGGGTTCATGAGTTTGGAGGCCAGACCAAATTCTTGGTTTGCACAAAGTTTTGTGTTGTGAGGAGCAGGGAAGGAGACCCAAACCTTTGGATCCAAGCTATAGGAGAACCGTTTGTTCAGAACCTCCATTTGGTATTGCATATCACAAACTCAGGGGTTTAAGGGGCTTCTTTTCGACTACAGAAGTCACGAAGTGCCGAGTGCTGAGGGCTTAGGTGAACATGCGTCACATCCATTAGGTGGAGACCACATGGTTGATAGGTGGCGCAAACATAGAGCATGCAAAAAAGATGGAAGTGGGTGACCGGTGGTGGACACACGTTGCCTGGGAAGGAGTCAACCATTGTTGACTTATCACATCTCGGGGATTCGTGAAGGAGGAGCACAAGGAATCAACCCTCCAACTTGCAAAGTTGCGAGTTGTGAGGGGTGATAGATTTAGGCCCTAGCCAATGGTNTTATGTTGATGTACTTAGTGCTAGATTATATTGTATCTATGTGAATAATATGCTACTCTATTATGAGGGTTTATTTGTGATGTAAGATAAATACGAATATTGATGAACTATAACTACTAAGTGCTATGTTAAGGTGTTACAATCACATATTTGTGTCCCAGCTAAGGTTGTGGACATCGGAATCTTGCAACGACCCTTGCCTCTACCTCAGGTGAGACTTCATCTGATTCGCAGATGTTGTCGAAAGGGCTAGTAGCTAGGGTTTTTTTGGTGCATTATTGTAGCATTGAACCCTAGGTCTACCCCTGTGCCAAAAAATGGTTCCATTACAGGCATTGAAACTGTGATTGTTGGGAACTGAGGAAAAGAGAAAGCTTCATGCATAGATTTGTTTCATGGTATCATATCCTGTTGGTGGCTATCTCTGGCTTGACCAATGCATCATAATGGATCTGAAATTGATCCATAGGATCACTGGATTAAGCATGCAGGGACCCGACCCACAAGACTTCTACCCAGGGAAGGCTATAGATCACACATTGGCATAGCGGATCAAAGACACATATGGTGATGTCGAAAAGGGGACACGAGGCTACAAGGTAGATTCCATCGAGAATGGTGCACTGCGCATGGCTTTCTAGCTGATCACAAGAAATATTGTGACGAAGAAAAGACATACACAGGTCATAGGATTCATTGTTGACCTCACCGGGAAATGTGTAGAAGGACTCTGGATGAACTGGGTGAAGTACCTAGTCAACCAGCTGGAATTACATTGTTGCGAAGCTCAGGATTAGGGTTATGAGTTCCACTTTAGTTGGCTCCTAATCCTCATCGCATTTAATGCTTGGTAGATTGATGCAGGAGCATCGTACAAAGCCAAAGCACACGTCTAGCCAAAGGAACAGCTGAACGCATGGATGCAAAAGAGCACGTTTTTATGAAAACGTTTTGAATTTTGAAAATAAAAGAATTAATGTAATAGTTGGGAGAAGTGTACTTACATTTATGTATTAGAGATATGAATAGATCTACAGAAATTACTCTCATCTGTCAGATGTAATAGGCATTTAAGTCTGATAAATGTAAAGTAGGTAGATTTAATTTAATAGATTAGACAATTATAAGATAGGGGGGAAAACGGATATAGACACCTTCAACCTTGTATCATTGTAACATAGATGATTATTATCAATTCAGATTTCATGATTTGTAGATATATAGCAGAGATATGTAGAGAAGAACCCATGTACNTACTCTATTATGAGGGTTTATTTGTGATGTAAGATAAATACGAATATTGATGAACTATAACTGCTAAGTGCTATGTTAAGGTGTTACAATCACATATTTGTGTCCCAGCTAAGGTTGCGGACATCGGAATCTTGCAACGACCCTTGCCTCTACCTCAGGTGAGACTTCATCTGATTCGCAGATGTTGCCGAAAGGGCTAGTAGCTAGGGTTTTTTTGGTGCATTATTGTAGCATTGAACCCTAGGTCTACCCCTGTGCCAAAAAATGGTTCCATTACAGGGATTGAAACTGTGATTGTTGGGAACTGAGGAAAAGAGAAAGCTTCATGCATAGATTTGTTTCATGGTATCATATCCTCTTGGTGGCTATCTCTGGCTTGACCAATGCATCATAATGGATCTGAAATTGATCCATAGGATCACTGGATTAAGCATGCAGGGACCCGACCCACAAGACTTCTACCCAGGGAAGGCTATAGATCGCACATTGGCATAGCGGATCAAAGACACATATGGTGATGTCGAAAAGGGGACACGAGGCTACAAGGTAGATTCCATACAGAATGGTGCACTGCGCATGGCTTTCTAGCTGATCGCAAGAAATATTGTGAGGAAGAAAAGACATACACAGGTCATAGGATTCGTTGTTGACCTCACCGGGAAATGTGTAGAAGGACTCTGGATGAACTGGGTGAAGTACCTAGTCAACCGGCTAGAATTAGATTGTTGCGAAGCTCAAGATTAGGGTTATGAGTTCCACTTTAGTTGGCTCCTAATCCTCATCACATTTAATTCTTGGTAGATTGATGCAGGAGCATCGTACAAAGCCAAAGCACACGTCTAGCCAAAGGAACAGCTGAACGCATGGATGCAAAAGAGCACGTTTTTATGAAAACGTTTTGAATTTTGAAAACAAAAGAATTAATGTAATAGTTGGGAGAAGTGTACTTACATTTATGTCTTAGAGATATGAATAGATCTAGAGAAATTACTCTCATCTGTCAGATGTAATAGGCATTTAAGTCTGATAAATGTAAAGTAGGTAGATTTAATTTAATAGATTAGACAGTTATAAGATAGGGGGGAAAACGGATATAGACACCTTCAACCTTGTATCATTGTAACATAGATGATTATTATCAATTCAGATTTCATGATTTGTAGATATATAGTAGAGATATGTAGAGAAGAACCCATGTACAAGAGCATTTGAGTTAATATATGAAGCTTTGAATCAATTTTCATGGTGTTATGATGATTACTATTTACATTAGTTGAATGGTATGTTTACAATTGTTTTGTTTCTTTGTTATGCATTTATATCAATGATGTATTGTGTGTATGATTTCATCTTGAATGTATGAATTCTAAGAGAGAAGAAGAATGAGTTTCAATTGTTTCTCTTCCTGAGAATTTCCTGCAAGGAGTGCAGTGAACGTCCGCAAGGCGTGCGTTGACAAGGATTTGAGTTTTATCTCAGAAGCCTCAAGAGAGATATTGTTGTTCTCATACCCTTAGAAGTGTAGGTGAAACACATAGTCGTGCAAGGTGTGCGCAGGCTAGTGGAAGCCTTAGTACTTATCAACTAAGGTGAAGGTTGAAGGAGTATTGTTGCAAAGAGTGCACAGGGTCGAAGACTCAAATAACCAGAAGTTATTTGAAAGTTTGTCGCAAGGAGTGGAAGAAGGATCCTTTTGGAAGCCTTGAGTTTGAAAGTGAAAGCGCAAGAGAGATAACACTTTTGAGGTTTTCAAAGGGATATAGGGATCGAAACCATCTCATAGAAGTTAAGTTCAGGTGGGAGAACACCTATTTGTTTGGCAGAGGTCATTGAAGCATGAATCGGGTGGTCAGAATCCTACATGGAGAGATCGCGAAGTCTTGAGGATAGTAGGATCCAGTGGAGCCATATGGATAGTGAGAAGCCTTCATGAAGGAAGTATGAATTTGTGAGAGTCATTAGATTTGGTAGAGTTGCAAGGCGATTAGAGGCTAGTGAAACTCATCACCTAGGATGAAAGGGTCAATATCAGTCATTGATCTCATTTCAACCCATGTCGTCGGATTTGTTCATGAACTCGGGGTTCATGAGTTTGGAGGCCAGACCAAATTCTTGGTTTGCGTAAAGTTATGTGTTGTGAGGAGCAGGGAAAGAGACCGAAACCTTTGGATCCAAGCTACAGGGGAACCGTTGGATCAGAACCTCCATCTGGTATCACATATCATGAACTCGGGGGTTGAAAGGGCTTCTTTTCGATTACATAAGTCACGAAGTGCCGAGTGCGGAGGGCTCAGGTGAACATGCATCACATCCATTAGGTGGAGACTGGATGGTTGATAGGTGGCGCAANTTATCTCAGAAGCCTCAAGAGAGATATTGTTGTTCTCATACCCTTAGAAGTGTAGGTGAAACACATAGTCGTGAAAGGTGTGCACAGGCTAGTGGAAGCCTTAGTACTTATCAACAAAGGTGAAGGTTGAAGGAGTATTGTTGCAAAGAGTGCACAGGGTCGAAGACTCAAATAACCAGAAGTTATTTGAAAGTTTGTCGCAAGGAGTGCAAGAAGGAGCCTTTTGGAAGCCTTGAGTTTGAAAGTGAAAGCACAGGAGAGATAACACTTTTGAGGTTTTCAAAGGGAGATGGAGATCGAAACCATCTCATAGAAGTTAAGTTCAGGTGGGAGAACACCTATTTGTTTGGCAGAGGTCATTGAAGAATGAATCGGGTGGTCAGAATCCTACATGGAGAGATCGCGAAGTGTTGAGGATAGTAGGATCCAGTGGAGCCATATGGATAGTGAGAAGCCTTCATGAAGGAAGTGTGAATTTGTGAGAGTCATTAGATTTGGTAGAGTTGCAAGGCGATTAGAGGCTAGTGAAACTCATCACCTAGGATGCAAGGGTCAATATCAGTCATTGATCTCATTTCAACCCACATCGTCGGATTTGTTCATGAACTTGGGGTTCATGAGTTTGGAGGCCAGACCAAATTCTTGGTTTGCGTAAAGTTCTGTGTTGTGAGGAGCAGGGAAAGAGACCCAAACCTTTGGATCCAAGCTACAGGGGAACCGTTGGATCAGAACCTCCATCTGGTATCACATATCATGAACTCGAGGGTTGAAAGGGATTCTTTTCGATTACATAAGTCACGAAGTGCCGAGTGCGGAGGGCTCAGGTGAACATGCATCACATCCATTAGGTGGAGACTGGATGGTTGATAGGTGGCGCAAACATAGAGCACGCAAAAAAGACGGAAGTTGGTGATCGGTGGTGGACATGCATCGCCTGGGAAGGAGTCAACCATTGTTGACTTATCACATTTAAGTGATTCATGAAGGAGGAGCACAAGGACTCAACCCTCCAACTTGTGAAGTTGCGAGTTGTGAGGGGTGCTAGATTCAGGCCCTAGCCAGTGGTCATTGGTAGAGGCACTAGTAAGGAATGGGCCATACCCATATCACACTCTCAGGTATTGGAGGTTTGGATTCGATGGTATTCAATTCAATAAGTCACAAGATTATGAGTCACGAAAGGTGCTTGCATTAAGGCCCAGGTTATGGCCATGTGGAGGCAGGGATTCACACATGGTGCACGTGGTGTAGGTGGAGTTTTTGTGAAGGACCTGTGGACCAGATTCATTGAAGGTTTAAATAAGGATCATGTGTGGATATTAGTCTGAGGGCAAGGGGGGCCTACGTCAGAGTGGTATCAGAGCCTAGAACAATTTCTTTGGTTTCTGTAGCAGAGAGAAGGGAGGAAATTTTATAGCGATGCCACTGAGAAGAAGAGACAGGAAAATACCTGATCCAACAGAAGAAAGAGAAATGTTGAGAAGAATAGATAGGAAAATACCTGATCCAGCAGTGGAAAGAGACATGCTTGAATTACGTGTCAAACTTGATGCTATGGAGACAACACAGAGGCACACATTTAACTTTGGGGATACCAGTGGGGCTGAAAGTGAAAATGAAGCTGGAAATGAAGAAGTTGCAGTTGAATATGCTATAAAAGAATGCCTATTCAAGGTTGTTGCGAGGATAGGTGCTACAACAAAAATGGACATTCCAGTGTATGAAGGAAACTTGGATGTTGAAGAGCTTCTAGACTGGATTAGAGCTATAGACAAATACTTCATCTACGAGGATGTCGAGGAAGACAAGAAAGTCAAACATGTTGTTACCAGACTTAAAGGACATGCAACACTGTGGTGGGATGAACTGGAGGCTGAAAGACGCTGCAATGGCAAGCAGAAAATCAAGAGCTGGGATAGAATGGTTGCAAAGATGAAAGACAAATTTATACCCAGGGATTATCAAATCACTTTGTTTCAGAGGATGCATAATTTGAGACAGAAGTTGATGTCAGTGGAAGAATACATTGAAGAATTCTACAGGATAAACATTAGAGCAGGTCATTGGGAAAGTGATGATAAAAAAGTTTCTAGGTACATGAATGGTCAGTGATATGAAATTCAAGATGAGATGAGCATGATGACAATTCAGACTATGGAATATGCTTATTAGATGGATCTGAAAGCTGAAGAGAAGCTGAGTCGGAAGCAAGGTCAAAGAGGCCTATGTAGAAGTCAAAGCAGAGGCAATACAATTGCCTAGGACAGAACTTAGAAACCTAAAGAAGAGGGAAAGAAACCTGAAACTCAACCTAAGAAACGAGGAATCTCACAGGGAAGGCAGTATGCTGATAGAAATACTTTTCCTTGAGCCAAAGGAAGAGGAAGAGGCAGAGGAGGTGAAGTGAAATGCTTTGTCTATGGAAAAATAAGACATAAATCCTATGAGTGTCTAGATAGGAAGAAAGATGGTGGTGAAACTCACATTGCTGAAGCTCAAGGATGGAATGTTGAGGCAGAAGACACTGAGGGTGGAATATATTTAATGATGAGGAAAATTCTCTTGAAGCCAGAGAAGGAGACAGAGAACCCAGCTGAAAGAAATAGTCTGTTTCAGACTGCTTGCAAAACTAAGGATAGAGTATGCAAGGTCATAGTGGACAATGGTAGCACAAACAATCTCATATCTATAGAGATGGTAGAAAGGCTAGAGATGGATACTGTTACACATCCAAGACCATACAGAGTTTTGTGGCTACAAAAAGGAAATCAGGTAAATGTCACTAAACAATGTTTAGTCAAATTTAAAATAGGAGGATATAAGGATGAAATATTATGTGATGTCATTCCCATGGATGTTTTTCATCTATTGTTGGGTATACCATGGTAATATGACAAGAAAGGTGGTTCATGATGGGAGAAAGAACACATACACCCTGGAAAAAAATTGTAGGACTCAGATGTTGCTGTCGATTAAGGATAAAGAGGTGAAAATAGAAATGAGCAACACCGTACTGCTCATGAGTGGGAAGGAACTTCTTGATGAGGTTAAGAAGAAGGAAGAAACATAATTTATTGTGGTGAGGAAGCCCAAAATTGTTTTGACTAGTATGAGAATACATGATTTACTAGAAGAAATCCAGGAGTTGTTGGAAGCGTTTGTTCATATGTTAGTGGATGAACTACCTTGTTCGTTGCCACCTATATGGATTATAAGTCATAATATCAATCTTATACCTGGAGCTAGTTTATCGAACAAAGCAGTGTACAAATTGATGTCACGGGAAAATGAAGAAGTTAAGAGACAGGTCCAAGACTTAATGGATAAAGGATCTATTAGAGAAAGCTTGACTCCATGCGTTGTTCTGACAATGCTCAGCCCAAAGAAAGATGGATACTAGAGAATGTGTATAGACACAAGGGAAATCAATAATATTACCATTAGATATAGGTTTCCATTGCCAAGGATGGATGACTTGATGGATTTCTTGAGTGGAGAAAAGTTTTTTTCAAAGAATGATTTGAAAAGTGGATATCATCAAATTAGAATGAGAGAAGGTGATGAATGGAAGAAAACATTCAAGACAAATGAAGGGCTATATGAATGAATTGTCATGCCATTTGACTTAACGAATGGGCCCAATACTTTCATGAGGTTGATGAATGAAGTCCTGAAGGATTTCATTGGGAAATTCGTCATTGTATATCTTGATGATATATTAATTTTCAGCAGGACAGAAGTAGAGCACTTAATGCATTTAGCTATAGTGATGAGAAGATTACAGCAAGAGAAATTTCTTATTAATATGAAGAAATCATCATTTATGAGGACAAAACTCTTTTATTTGGGTTTTTTTATCTTTGTGAATGAACTGAAAATGGATCCAGAAAAGATAGAGGTGATTAAGGATTGGCCATCGCCAAAGAGCATGTTTGAAGTTCAAAGCTTCCATGGTTTGTCTATCTTCTACATTAAATTCATCCAAAACTTTAGTGGAATTAGCACACCGATGATGGATATGGTGAAGAAAAGACATAAATCTTTTCACTGGATGGAGGAGACAGAGAAGAGTTTCAATATGCTAAAGAATAAGATCATTGAGCAACCAATTTTGTCTTTGGCAGATTTTATAAAGACATTCCGGGTCAGGTGTGACGCGAGTGGATTTTCAATTGGAGCAGTCTTGAGCCAAGATGACAGGTCAGTCATGTATTTCAGT
>JZKD02S2108847.1:0-11057 GCA_000966675.3 Picea glauca
TTGGTTGGATTTACTGTGTGTATTAAGGCCAAAGAGCCTAGATTTGTAATTTTAATAACATTGGAATGGTGTTGAGCACTTATGATAGTTCCAAAATAAGGGGAGGGGATGTAACACCACAATTTTAACCCTTATGAATTATAATGTATTATGTAATTGTGACTTAGGCTGGTGAGACAATAAAGTTGAAAAGGAGCTAGAGTGCTTAGGAAATGTAATACATCTATATAAATTAATAAAATAATGCATCGCTTACTGCAAGACGGGCAAGGAGAAAAGAGATAGGGGGTTATGATTCCACAAGAGAGGGGGCTTAAGGGGATATTTTTTTTTATTATTATATTTTATTTACCCATAATTGATTTTATGGAGAAAAGGGGTTACATCAGCTTCTTGGGGAAGTCATGTGTTTCTTTGTTCTTTTAATTATATAAAAATCCCTTGGGGAATGTTTTAGGGGTGGTTCTTCTTATTCTTCTTCTTCTTAACTCACCCACTCATTATTCTGAGTTAACTTTTTTCTTATTCATTCAGTGTTACACCCTCCTCACTCTTGTTGAATTCATGTGCTCTTGGGGGGAGAATGGAAAGGAATGGTTGGAGGAGGAGAGCCAATGCTAGATGGTTGTAAGAAATTACTGATCATTCCAAGAGGGAATGGATTCCCGTGTGCATGATATTGATGGTAGTTCGGAAATAACCGTCCACAACTAAGAATCCTTGGAGTTTCCAATAGGGAGATTTTCGAACCAGTAGCACTAGAGCCCTAGAGAGAAATGAAACAACATGAGGGACTACATGGAAGAGAAAGGTGTTCATTTCCTTGGGTTGTGTATGCTGAGGGGGAAAGACAGCTGGAAATTCAGATTTGTTGTATGGTTGGGAAACCTAAGAGCTAGTTAGCCAATTGTTGTGTGTTTTAGATTTGGCCTAAGACCTATCCTTATGGATTCATATCCCTGGCTCATGGGTGAAAAATTGTTGAGAGTAAGAGAATAAAATTGTCTATGGTTGGGATGAATGTCCTTGGTTTGCAACCAGTTTGTGAATATTTTATTGAAAAGAGAAGTGCTCTCTATGTTTTCTGTATAATATATATTCCGTTGTGTATTTAATTATCTCTAAGATATGTATTTATAATGTGGATTCTTGTTGGTTATTTTCTGTGCATGGCACATTGTTTATTTATTTTATGTTTTAGAATGGATCTTGATTAATGCATGTGAGTCTTTCATGCTTGATTTTCGGATTAAATGTTATTAGAATTCGAACTCAGTTTAGATGCGGGTTTTTGGAGTAGCGCGGCCAACCTATAGGTGGATGGGTATGTTACAAGTTCCCATGGTCAATGTAAGGGGTTGGGTATGTGACATCCTATTTGATCATTGAAGTTTTTCTACATGTTTACAATGATAATCCATTGTAAAGAAGAGCTGAGCATGAATTACAACTACATAGTAGTTTGAGAGTCAAGGTCGGATATCTCATTACTGACTCAATTGTATAAGTATTGATCTAAAGGGAATAAATCCATGTATGATAAGCTTGTGATAAGATAATATATGGTGGATTATATGGACTCCCAAAATTTGTCATTATGTGTATGAATGTATGGTTTCTTTCCTGTGCAATCTGTCATGTTCTGCGTAATTTCTAGTTATATTATTTTTTAAACAAGATTCTTTGATGTATGTGTTTACCTAATGTTACGCAACATAGAATTTTCAGTTCTTTTACTGGTTTAATACATCTATTGTTATGATATATTTACATTTAAGTATGAACTTGTATTGTAATACCCTGGACTTGATGGTGTGTCCTCTTTAACTTGCTTTTATTCACACAATTCTCTGTAGCACTTTGGGTGAGACCTCTATCACTTGTGGAAGGTTGAATATGATAGTGCGACTAGACTACAATGATACCTTTTTCGGTAACCTCCGAGAACCATGGTATCCAATTTTGGGCTAACAAATGGGTGCATTTATGGGACTCTAACTTCTGAGTGCGTTTCTTAGAGGATGCAACACCACCTTTTTAAGTCTGATGTTGAAAATTGGTGGGAACGAAGATGTGATGAATTCATATTTCAAGAAAATGAGTTATGACAAAAAACAATTAGGGTTGTGAAGGATGAAATATTTTATTTAGAACCATCCAACAATTAGTATGAAATATCCTGGATCTGATTCCTAGAAGAGGTCTACCAGTGGCTCGGCTGGCTATAAGAAGAGACATATTTAAAGATCACGTCAAGAAGAGATTTAATTGGACTATAGAGAAACTAATCTCTCTTCACAAGTTGAATCATTGGATTTTTCAAGTTCTGGAATTTTGTGTCCAAATTATCCTAGAATGACACATCGTTGAACTTTCTGCAGAAAACCACCAGTCATTCCTAAAGCAAGAAACAATATTTCATGAGTGGCACAGACCCCCACCTCAGCAAGGTCTTCTTGACCTCACGGTCTTTGGATCTTCAAATTCCTGAGCCAAAATGGATCCTTGGTCCCCGCTGGAACCCTTCACACATATAAACACATGTCTCCTCTTATATTCTCTGCCTGCGTGAACATGCACTAGACGTGAGCCTACACTCCACGTGACCACTAGCATGACCACATACTTAACCCCAAAAGGCGCGTTGGGTTTCACGATTTTCGGACTTTCATTTTCAGTCACCTCGACTTCTCCAATTCCTGAAACCCCAAAATGGGCTAACGGTCCCTATCTCCTCCCTTATTCTTCTACCATATGACCTCCAGTCAACCCCTGGGGTCCACCTCTGAGCGTGTCATGATTTCGCGTGTTGGGAACTTGTGATGTGACTTTGCAACCTATTCCTGATATCCGAACTCACGACTTCCTCGCCACAGATCAACGGTCCTGAACCTCCCACGATCTAAAGGCCCAGATCGCATCGAGATTTTGTGATTCGTGACCTCCGAGTAGAAAGTTCCTCCACTCTCCTGACTCCCGAAATGTCGATATTTTTGGAGTGCCCAATCAATGGCTCACACTCCCCTAGATCTAACGGCTTCTATATCTCCTGAGATTGCGAGTGTTGAAAGACACTCAGCATTATCTGTCTCGTAGATCTACTAGATCTGACGGTCCACAAAAAATCGACGCTTCTCCCTCTGATAATTCCCACCGTCCGTTCAGGATCTCAATAATTTCTCGCCAAATAACTCAGCGTTTTCCCTCTTGAGCTTGACTTCTGTGAGGTGACATCGAACCTCGTCTGTCCTCTAGACTTTCCAAGTCTCTATCCCTCCTGAGCTTGATTCTGGATGCAAACTCAAGGATTCTAAAGGATTCTTGCACACACTCCTTGGGCCTTCATGATAATCCCCGATTATCTGATATTTCCCAACTCTGCGCACTTCTTGTGATAGAAGTTATTCAACTGATCCCTTGGGTTGGAAAAGTCTAAGAATTTTATCAGCCTGCGCACACCTTGCATGACTCTGTGCTATACTTGCACTTCTATTGGTATAAGACCAACTCTATCTCTCCTGAGTGTTTTCTGAGGTAAAACTCAGAATCTTGTCAATGCACTCCTTGCGTACCTTCACTGCACTCCGTGTAGGAATTGTCAAGAAGAGAAGCAATTGGAACTTATATTCTCCCTCTCACAGTCTACAGACTTCATACATTCAATATGAAATATTACACATAAATAATTGAAACAAATGCATAACCAAGCATATAATCAAATTGTAAACATACCATTCAATAGGTGCAAACAGTAACCATAACAACACCATGAAATTGTATTAAAGAATTCTTATATTAATTCAAGTTCTTCTGTACATGGTTTTCTATAGCAACAACTATCTGCTCAAACAACTTCTACAATATTTGTTCATTTCTGCTCTCCTATACTCTCTTGATCTACAACTTTTACCCTTACAATGAGAATGATAATACGATACATACGAGGGAGATTTCTTGAGTTTTCCCTCTTACAACTCTAAGATATATTATCGAATTAAAGACTACAACTACTTTACATTTATTACATTAAATGCATCCAATCGGAAGATGAGAGAAAACTCTCAAGATCTGCATTACAATCCTCGAAACATTTAAGAACAATTACATCCTTTCATCTACTACATTAATGTTTCATCTTTTAAATTTCAAAGTGTCTTCAAAATGCGCGTTGGTGTATATCCAACTATCCTCTGCTTGCACTTTGTTGGCAATGCTCCTGCATCATACTCCTCTTGGATGAAAAATTCATGGACTCCTCTCCATGAGCTCCTACATTGTCTGTCCATGTTTTAGGATATCTGGTCCACTTTCCCAACTGGCATCCTCAATCGGGTGTCCTTTCCACTTTACCAAATATTCAAAATATGTCTTCCTCCAGGTCTTCTTTCCAACTCTTTGATCAATGATCTTTTCCATCTGCGGCTTCTCAGATACAGGCATCTGTTTGACTCACTGAATTTCCTGTTGATTCTCTTCTCCTCTCGCTTCATCTTCTCTATAAGGATACATATCTTCTACGTTGAATATGGGTGATATGCCCACATCATCTGGCAATTCTATCTCATAATCATTTTCCTCAAATTTCCCTAAAATCTTACACGGTCCTATCTTTTTCATATTCAACTTATTATACATTCCCCGTGGGAACCTTTCTTTTCTGAGATGTGCTAAGACCAAATCTCCCACTTCAAATTGAAGCTCTCTATGGTGTTGATCTGATCTGCGCTTGTATTCCTGGTTGGAACTCTACAACCGCTCTTTGATCTTACTGTGGAGCTCCTGCATCTCTACTGGAAAATATTTTGCTCCAGTACTCCTGAACTCATTCTGCTCCAAGTCTCTCAACTCAGATACTCCTCTTGGCTTCATTCCATACATTATATGGAATGGGCTCTATCCTGTGCTCCGGTTAGGTTAGTCTTTCTATGAAAATTCCACTTGCGGAAGAATCTGATCCCAATGACTATGATGTTCAGTTACCAAACTTCTCAATAAGTCTCCCAAACTCTGATTTACTACCTTAGTTTGCCCATCCGTCTGAGTTTGATATGCTAAGATAAAAGATAGATTCATCCCCAACTTCTTCTATAGTTTCCTCCAGAAATGACCAACAAATTTGGTATCTCTGTCTGAAACAACACTCTTGGGTAAACCATGAAATCAAACCACTTCTTTGAAAAAACAAATTTCAATGTGTGTTGCATCACTAGTTTTCTGACATGGAATGAAATGTACCATTTTTTAGAATCTGTCGACTACCACAAATATGGAATCACAACCCCTCTGTGTCCTTGGAAGTCCTAACAAAAAATCCATGCTTATCGCGTCCCACAACCTCTCTAGTATTGGCAATGGTTGATACAACCCTGTATTTTGTCTTTTCCCCTTTGTGTGCTGGAAAATTCTACATTTGTTGACAAATTTCTGCACATCTGTCCTCATTCCCGACCAATAATACAAACTATTCAGTTGCACAAATGTTTTGTCATGGGTGAAATTTCTAGCCAATCCCCCACTATGCTTTTGCTTCAAAAGGTATTCTCTCATAGAACTCTTTGGGATACACAACTGATTTCCTTTAAACAACAGTCCATCCTGAATTAAATATTCAATCCATTGGCTTCTATCTCTCAGAACAGGATTCTCGCATGCGTCATAAGTGTCCTTGAAATATGAATCATCTCTATACATTTCCTTACGGATATCAAAACCTAAGTTCTTCACATGAAATTCCTGCAGAATCAAACATTTTCTGCTCAATGCATCAACAACCTTGTTAGCATTTCCAAATATGTGCTTTGTAAAAAAAGTGAATTTTTGCATAAATTCAACCCATTTTGCATGTTTCTGGTTTAGTTTTTCTTGTCTTGTTATAAACTGTAAGGCCTGGTTGTCGCTATACAAAATGAACTCTTTTGGAACCAAGTAGTGCCTCCATTTCTTCAATGCTTGTATGACTACATAAAACTCTTTATCATACGTGGAGTATTTCATCTTGGTATCGTTCAACTTCTCACTGAAGTATGCAACTGGTATATTTTCTCGACTTAAGACTACTCCAATCGCAAGTCCACTTACGTCACATCTTACCTGGAATGTTTTACTAAAATCTGGCAAAACCAGAACTGGTTGTCCAATTATCTTCTCCTTTAACAACTTGAAACTTTTCTCTACTTCCTTTGTCCAATGAAAAGATTTATGTCTCTTCTTTACCGTGTCCATCATTGGAGCACAAATTCCACTAAAATTTCTAATGAATTTCCTGTAAAAACTGGCTAGTCCATGGAAGCTTCTGACTTCAAAGATGTTCCTTGGTGACAAACACTCTTTGATTTCTTTTACCTTTTCAGGATCCCTCTTCAACTCATTCGAAGAGATCACGAAACCCAAATAAATGAGTTCTGTATTCATGAAAGACAACTTCTTTAGATTTATCAACAACTTCTCTTGCTGCAACCTCCTCATCACTACAGTTAAATGTCTCAAATGTTCTTCCTCAGTCTTACTGAAGATCAATATATCATCAAGATATACAATTACAAACTTCCCAATGAAATATTTCAAGACTTCATTCATCAATAGCATAAAATTACTTGGCGCATTCATCAAGACAAATGGCATGACAAGTCATTCATATAATCCTTCATTCATATTGAATGATGTCTTCCATTCATCACCTTCCCTCCTAATATGATGATATCCACTTTTCAAATCAATTTTTGAAAAAAAATTTGCTCCACTCAAGAAATCCATCAAGTCATCCATCTTGGGTAAAGGAAATATGTACATGATGGTGATTTTTTTTATAGCCCTTGAATCTGTACACATCCTCCATCCACCATCCTTCTTTGGACTTAACATTGTTGGCACAACGCATGGACTCAAGCTTTCTCTAATCAACCCTTTGTCCATCAAATCCTAGACTTGCTTCTTAACCTCTTCATTCTCCTGTGGTGTCAATATGTACTCTTCTTTGTTTGACAAACTCGCTCCTAGTATAAGGTCGATGTGATGGATTATACTCCTGATGGGCAGAAACGAACAAGGAAAATTGTCCAACAATATATCAGCAAAATTCTCCAGCAGTTCCTGATTCTCCTCAGGTAGATCATCTATTGAGGTACTCGCCAAGATGACTCTAGGTTTTCTCACCACAACAAACTCCATTTCTTCATCTTTATTCAATTCATCCAGAAGTTCCTTCCCACTCATGATAATCATAGTATTTCTTTCTTCTTCTTTCACCTTCTTGTCATCAATTGGCAGCAACATATGTGTCCTAACATTCTTCTCTAAGTATAGGTTCTCTTTCTTCCATCATGATTAACATTTCTATCATATTTCCACAGACTCACCAAAAAACGATGATAGACATTCATGGGAATAACATCACATAAGATCTCATCTCTATAACCCCCTATCTTAAATTCCACTAAACATTGTTTAGCGACAGTTACCTGATGTCCTTTTTGCAACCACGAAACCTTGTATGAGCTTGGATGTGAAACTGTCTCCAATTCCATATTTTCCACCATCTCTGTGGATACTAGATTATTTGTGCTTCCACTATAAACTATCACCTTGCATACCCTATCCTTGGTCTTTCAGGCAGTCCTAAATAAGCTGTTCCTCTGGATTGGATTCTCCATCTCTTTCTCTGGCTTCAAGATAATTTTCCTCAGCATTAAGGATCTTCCACCTTCTGCATCTTCTGCCTCAACATTTTGCCTTTGCACTTTTGAAATGTGATCTTTGCCTCCTCCATCTCTTTTTCTATTGGGACATTCAAAATATTTGTGTCTGATCTTTCCATAGAAAAAAAACTTTATTTCACCTCCTCTACCTCTTCCTCTTCCTCTTGCTCAAGGAAAAGTGTCCCTATCGACAGATTGTCCTCCTTGTGAACTTCCTCCCCTTTCTGGGTGGTTATGAGGTTTTTTCTCTTCATCCTTTGGATTCTGTACTCTGTCTTGGGAAATGGATTTGCCTTTGCTCTGACTTCTACCTCTGCCCCTTTGACCTTGCTTTCGAGCCAATTTCATTTCTGCCTTAGAAGAAATTTGATAAGAAACTTCTACATTCTTGATTGTTACCATGCTCATCTCATATCTCAGGCCATTCATGTATCTGACGACTTTTTCATCATCACTCTCGTGATGACTAGTTCTAATGTTTAACCTATAAAATTCCTTAATGTATTCCTTCACCGTCATCCCTTTCTGTCTTAGATTATGCATTCTTCAAAACAGATTGATTTGGTAATCCCTGGGTATGAATTTGGCTTTCATCTTCGCTACCATCCTATCCCAGATTTTAATTATTTGTTTTCCTTTGCAATGCCTGTCAGCCTGCAGTTCATCCCACCAAAGTGTTGCATGTCCTTTCAGTCTAGTGAAAGTGTGTTTTACTTTCTTATCTTCTTCGATATCCTCATAGTCTAAGTATTTATCTAGATCTCTAAACCAATATAGCAACTCCTCAACGTATAAGTTTCCTTCATACATTAGGATGTCCATTTTTTCTCTGGCACCTATCCTTGCAACAAATTTAAATAGATTTTCCTCTGTAGAATCTTTGGCTACAAATTCTTCTTCGGCTCCAGCTTCATTCTCACTTTCATCCCCACTGATATATCTAGTATCAGGTGTTCTCCTCTGTGTTGTCTCCATGGAATCTAATCGATCAAAAAGTTCTCTCATCTCCCTTTCCACGTATGGATCAGGTAAAGTTCTCTCTGGACGTCTTCTTGGTGGCATTGTCGCAATCTGTCCACACAGAATTCAAATCACAATTGTCCTCTATCTTCCCTTGCTTACAGAAAAAAATAGTTGTATGCTCTAATACCACCTAATGTAGACCCCCACCTCAGTAGGGTTTGCTTGAGCTCCCGGTCTTTGGATCTTCAAATTCCCAAGTCGAAATGGCTCTTTGGTCCCCGCTAGAACCCTTCACACATATAATCATAGGTCTCCTCTTATATGCTCCGCTTGCATGAACATGCACTAGACACCAACCTACACTCCACGTGACCACTAGCATGACCACAGAGTTAACCCCAAAAGGAACGTCAGGTTTCACGATTTCAGGACTTTCGTTGCGTGTCACCCCGACTTCTCCGATTCCCAAAACCCTGAAATGGGATAAATGTCCCTAGATCCTCCGTTATTCTTCTACCATATGACCTCCAGTGAACCCCTGGGGTCCACCTCCTAGCACATTGATATTTCGCGTGTCAGGAACTCGTGATGTGACTTTTCTCCCTTTTCCCGATATACGAACTTGCAACTTCCTCTCCAAATATCAACGGTCCTAAACCTTCCACGATCTAACGACCCAGATTGCGTCAGGATTTTTTGATTCGTGACCTCCGAGTAGAAAGTTCCTCCACTCTCCCGACTCCCGAAATGCCGATATTTTTAGAGTGCCCAATTAAAGGCTCACACTCCCCTAGATCTAACAGCTGCTATCTCTCCTGATCTTGTGAGTGTTGAAAGACACTCAGCCTTATCCTTCTCGTAGATATACTAGATTTGACAGTCCACGGAAAATCGACGCTTCTCCCTTTGAGAATTCCCACCATCCGTTCAGGCTCTCAATAGTTTCTCACCAAGTAACTCAACGTTCTCCCTCCTGAGATTGACTTCTACGAGTTGACTTCGACCCTTGGTCCCTTGTCTGTCCTTTGTACTTTCCAAGTCTCTATCCCTCTCAAGCTTGATTCTTGCTGCAAACTCAAGGATTCTAAGGGATTCTTTCATGCACTCCTTGGGCCTTCATGATAAGTCCCGATTATCTGATATCTCCCAACTATGCACACTCCTTGTGACAATAGTTCTTCAACCACTCCCTTGGGTTGGAAAAGTCTAAGACTTTTATCAGCCTGCAAGCACCATGCACAACTCTGTGCTATACTTGCACTTTTGTTGGTATAATAACAACTCTATCTCTCCTGAGCTTTTTCTGAGGTTAAACTTAGAATCTTGTCAACGCACTCCTTGCGGACCTTCACTGCACTCCTTGTAGGAATTCTCAGGAAGAGAAGCAATTGGAAATTATATTGTCCCTCTCATAGACTTCATACATTCAACATGAAATCATACACATAAAGCATTGAAACAAATGCATAACCAAGCAGATAAAAAAATTGTAAACATACCATTCAATAGATGCAAATAGTAACCATAACAACACCATGAAAGTAGATCAAAGAATTATTATATTAATTCAAGTGCTTCTGTACATGGTTTTCTAGAGAAACAACTATCTGCTCAAACAACTTCTACAATCTATGTTCTTCTTTGCTCTCCTATACTCTCTTTCTCTACATCTTCTACCCTTACAATGAGAATGATAATACAATACATACGAGGGAGATTTATTGAGTTTTCCCTCTTACAAATCTAAGCTATCTTATCGAATTAAAGACTACAACTACTTTACATTTATTACATTAAATGCCTCCAACCGACACATGAGACAAAACGCTCAAGATCTGCGTTACAATCCCCAAAACATTTAAGAACAATTACATCCTTTCAACTATTACATTAATGTTTCATCTTTTAAATTTCAAAGTGTCTTCAAAATGCACACTGGTGTATATCCAGATGTCCTCTGCTTGCGCTTTGCTGGCGATGATCCTGTATTAATGAGGTAGCCCGAGGGAGATTAGTGAGAGAAATCCCATTGTGGATGAAGATCTTGCTAGTGGAAGAGGGAATGTTATCAGTTCCTTTGGTTGAAATGGAAGAGTAAAACCCTTTGTGCATGAGGGGTGGGGGATTCAGGCGTGAATCCATGAGTTAGGATACATAAGCTATTGAAGTATGGGGGGTTGTCATGAGAAGAGTGATAGAGACAAGTGATATCAGAAAAGGGTTGCAGTGATTGAAAAATGGTGGTGATAATAGATGAATAATTTGATGAAGAGGCATGATCAGTCGTGCAAGGAGATCAACCTCAATAAGAGTCATAAAAGTGATTTAAAGAAGTTGAAAGAGTTGTAGATACTTGGAAGGATTTCCAACCAATGGTTGAAGGAGAAGTATGTCGAGAAA
>JZKD02S2108847.1:35414-47574 GCA_000966675.3 Picea glauca
CCTGCCATATCTCCCCTGCTCTTCCTCTATATCTAACGGCTCACGAAAATTCGCGAATCCTCCTCGGAGAATTCTGACCATCCGTTCCTCCTTGACAATTTCTTTCAAATGGACTAAGTGTTCCTCCACAAACCTGTCCACCTACGCGCAGACTTACGATGCTTTCTTACAAACTTCCCGTCACAACTTCCCTTGCGCTGTTCTTCAACAGATTGAAGGTATTATCCCTCCTGAGCTTTTCCACAGCTTTCAAGTCTCTAGAAAAGAGAACCTTTGCACGCACTCCTTGCGGCAACCTTCAAACACTACCAAGTGTTGAAGTCCTTCGACTCTGCGCACTCTTGCAGCAATAGTCTTTAAAATGATTTACTCCGATTCACGACTCTGAGACTTTCCCTAGCCTGCGCACTCCTTGCACGACTCCTATATCACAATGCACTTCTGGGTGAATGAGAACAAAAGTTAAACTATCTAAGCCTTCTGTCAATGCACTCCTTGCGGACAACTTCTACTGCACTCCTTGCAGGAACCCTTTCTCAGACAGAGAAACAATTGAAACTCATTCCTACTTCCACTCAGACTTCAAATTCAAACATGAAATCATATACAGAACAGTTAAAGAAAATGTATAATAGGAAACAAACATTCATGAGCATATCACTTAACATCAATACACAGAGAACAAACACAAAACCATGAATTTGAATCAACCTCTTCTATCAATCCAAATATCTATACATGGGTGTTCTTACACAACTCTCTGCTCTTCTTCTATGCTCTTCAATAATGTTACAATACACAATGAGGGTGTCTATATCCTGTTTCCCTCTTGCGCTCAAAAACTGTCTAATCTAGAATTTAATTCTATCTACTTACATTTAACTACCATAAATGCCTTCTACCTACTAAGGACGAGAGAGAATGGCTCAAGGTTCGTTTACATTATACAAAGGCGCTTCTTCTTAATGACTTCATTTAAGATTGCACATCAACTTTAAGGTAGTTTCAAAATTTTATGCTGGCACTCTTCCAACTGTCTCTCGTCTTCTGCGTTGGCTCGCTTGATGTTGGTGATGCTTCTACATCAGTTTTGCAGTGTACGATGGTTCACTACAAAACCACACAATCAACCTGAATTTGATCCTTTTGGAATCTTCCAATTGTCTGATGAAGTCTGAGTGGTCTTCCTAGTTGTATTTAGGATTCATGGGACATATTTCCTTTCAATATAGTTCCTTAGATCATGAAACATGTGTTGTTATCTTATGTATTTATCACTAGAGACAAGATATGAGGATCTAGGAAACACTTAGATTTTTTTTGTTAGTCTATGCTATGCACATCTTGAGGCACATAATGTTATGCAATATATTAGGCATCGAACTCCTAGAGCGAGTATGGAATATATAAGCTATTTATTGTAATTGAGAAGATATTATAAGGGTTTGAATGATGAGTCACTAGAGGCTCATATTGTCTGGTGGTCATTTTGAGGCAAAGAGACTGTATATCAAGAATGAAGGGTTCTAATGCAATTTTATGATCAAATTTGTTTTCCAACATGTTTCCTTTCTTCTAATTTCATGGATGTTGTGGATGAATGATTTATGTATAGTCTTATTTTGCATATGTGCAATAAATGATTTATTGGATATGCTGTGAGTTTTTCCATGCAAGTTCTTTGTATTTCTGAGTTAGGAGGATCCTACTTCATGAAACTTCTTCTGTAGATGATTCAATTAAAATAGATGTTTCATTTTGGTGTAGCCACCCTACCCTCTTGGTGATTTTGTGACCTCTTAGTTTTGGATCTTCAAATTCCTTCAACCAAATTGGTTCTTTGGGCCTTCGATAGACCCTGATCGATTACCACATGTCCTTTTGATGTTTCCTATAGGTTTGAGTTACCTGCAACTCCACTTTTGGGCGCTTGTGGCAACACCAACCTTGTGAGTGTTATCCTTGCGCTAGACTCTTCCTCCTATGTGACCACGGGCTATGACCATGGGTCAACTCTTCATAACTTCGGGCTTCGAAAATATCACTACCTCTTCCTTGATTTCCTTCCAAAACACTTTTCTTCGAATTCACGTATCTCTTCTGCATGTCTCCCTAGATCTGATAGTCTAACTGTACTTTGAATTTTGTGACTTCACGAATATTTCACTCACTCCACACCCAACTCTTCTGAACTTCTATCTCTCATATTTTCTAATCCTCTTCCACATGTCCTCTTCGAAGCCAACAACTAGGATCAATTCACAAATTCATGACTTCGACGATCCCTCTTCTCAACACTTTAAAACACTCCAAACTCCGAAGTGTTGAAATTCTTCACGGCTAACCTCCATGCAAATTCTGCAGATATGACAGTCTGGGATGATCCCAATCTCTCTTGGATGGATCTTTCTTGTTGATTTTGGGAAACCTTAAAGGAATCTTCCTTTTGAGGATTTCTCCCCACTCTCCCTCCTAAGATTCTTTCTTTATTTGAACCTTTTTCCTCCTTTGAGTGCTCTCTTCGACACTTAGTCAAAATTCAACCTATGCACGCCTTGCAATAGGTCCTCCTCCACATCTTCGCTTATTTTTTGGTGAATTTCACTATTCCTCCTAAGCTTCTGGGTCCAAAAACTCTGTCATGCACTCCTTGCTGACAAAATTCCTTCAATATTAACTTTGAAGGGCGACTGTGCACTCCTTGAAACAACGCTTCCACGCTCTAGTGTTCCCTCAGGAAAATACGAAATTGAGCGAGGTTCCTCCTACCCGCACTCTCAAATTATCTTTGTTGAAATTTCTAAGTCAAAGCAGACTCTGTCACGCACAACTTATGGAAACTATACACTCCTTGCACATATAAAGTTCACATTATCTCTTCTGAGTTTATGAATTGAAGCAAACTCTGCCAACGCACTCCTTGCAGACGCTATGGACACTTGTAATTGCTCATATAAGAGAAACAATTGAAAATTATTTAAATATTCACAGATTCATACATTCAACTATGTAAATGCATTCATAAGCACAAGAACAAGAAATAATAGAGAATTGCAAATAAAAAAAAATTCTACCATTCATTCATTTAGATAGAGATGACAACACTATACACTTGGGACAATGCTCCTCTGTTATATTCATTCAACTAAAATATACATGTGTTCATAAGCTGCTTCTCGGTATATCTCAACTCTCAGCTACAATGGAAACAAAAATCAAACAACTAGAATGCCACCAACCTCTTCTGGGAAACAATACAAATATTTATACAATAGGGGATCTTTGAGCCTTTCCATCCAAATACTCTAGAGTTATCCTATCGAAATAAAAGCATCCAAATACTCAGTATTTAATACAATAAATGTTTGTGACAAACAGATAAGATCAAACACATCGAATCTGTACTGCACACAACTTCATTAAAATAAAATACATCCTCCAATGATCTCAGACGATCATCCAACTCCAAAACATTAAATATGTTCTTTAATTACAATCTTTTCAAAATATTTATGTGATATGCCACTTTAAATTTAAAATTTCACTTCAAAATGCTCACTAGGCGCTGAGCTTTCCTTCACTGTCCTTACTGTCATCATGTTGATTTTATCCTAGATTTCATTTCTCAGGCCATTGATATACCTGACAACTTTTTCCTAATCTCTTTCTCTCTGTCTATGCCATATGTTCAATCTGTAGAACTCTTCTGGGTACTCTTTCACTGCCATTCCTTTCTATCTCAGGTTCTGCAATCTCTTGAACATATTTATCTAGTAATCCTTGGGTATGAATTTCTCCTTTAACCTAGCTACCATTCTATCCTAGCTCTTAATATTTTTTTTTGCCTTTGTTCCTTYTGTSATCCTGTAGTTCATCCCACCACAGTGTTGCATTTCCTTTTAACCGGGTGACAAMATGTTTCACCTTTTTTTCCTCATCRACATATTCATAGTCGAAATACTTGTCCATTTATCRTATCCAATCAAGMAATTATTCTACGTCCAAATTACCTTCATACATTGGGATGTCTATATTTTCCCTAGCTCCCAACTCGACAACYRCTCTYAGCTAGCGTTCTTCCGCAACATCCTCTGCTACAACTTCCTCAACTTCCACTTCTTCATTCTTTGCATCACTGATGTCTCYAGCATCAGGTTCTCTCCTWTGCGTTGTTTCCATGGAATCCAATATTTCTCTGAGTTCTCTTRTCTCTCTTTCCATAGCTCTATTTGTTACAKGTGGCTCTGCACGTCTACTGGGAGGCATTRTGCTGATGTATCTGATACCACTCGATGATATCAATCTACTTCTTTGTCTTCTCTCTCTATAGAAATCAATTCTGTGAGCTCTGATACCACTTGGTGCAACCCMCCTACCCTCCAKGGGGGCCTRCGCCACATTTTYTTATGTACYTCAGTGTTTTCATTTATTTATTATGTTCTTTTTSTCTTATATGCACTTCTTAGAGGTTTTATTAGCCCATCTTTGTTGGAGCACAATATATTTTTCATTTTGCATGTTGAACTGAGTCTTGAGACTGTGTCAGTTTGATCCACTTACATAATATTAAAAAACAAAACAAAATTTACTCGACAATTTGATGGGTATTAGGCTTGTTCTTAAAAATTAGTCTAAGAAAAAATCCTAGTGATAACATTTCTTTCACCATTGTAGGGGAGGAGAAATTGAAAATATTTCCCTGGGATGTACGACAAGGATACTACTGGTTTTGATGGTGTACAAAAACTAGTAACAGAAGATACTGTATAGTGCATCTGGTGACTCCAGATTCAGTTGTGGCACCTAAGAGAAGAAGAACAAGATATAATCCACATTCACCTCTTGCCACACCTATACCAGACCTAGAGAAAATCATAAATAAGGGAAAGGATTTGCAAGGAGCCTCATCTTCTAAATATTTAGGTACTACTGGTAACCTATCTGATTATGTATTTCACACATGAGTTTCTATTTCTAAATATGTTCATTTAATTAAGGTTCAAACCCTTGTAACATCCCAAATAGAAGGTCATCCTATTGAACATACACATTTTTCTCCTAATTTGAAAGAAACGAGCCTTGAATGCTTTGATTTCCTTGCATCACCTGAATTTGTTAAATGGTTCTGACTTGAAAGTTTAGAATATTTCCCATCTTTAGGATCTCCAAATACTGATTTACTCAATTCCATTAAAACTGAATAAAAAGGAGCTTCCTTCCCTATCAAGACCTTAATAGAAACATCAAAGACTATCCTATTTCATGTCAAGCCTGAGTCTTATAACATCTTGAAAGAAAGTCTTTTTAGTGAAATTATTTTTCCTCTTACTAGTTTAGAAGAAGAAATCTTTGAGACTTCTGGAATTCCATTTCTTACTAAGTTGAAAAAAGAATTTGTAGTTGAAAAGGTTGAGAAAGAAATAAAGTGGGTAGAATGGGATTCTCCTTTTCTTGATGTTCTAAATGTTGATTGGCCTAAATTTTTCAAGCTGAAATAGAATAAGTTATGTCCTCTGCTCAAAATCCAATAGGATCACAAAATTCACAACCCACCTCACCTCATTCTACTATGTCTACTAGCTCCTCTTTTGTAACCTCATCAAAAAATCCTAATATCCAGACACCTCCTTCTCCTAAGATGGCAGGAGTGAATCCACCTCTAAACATAATGGATTCCATTCTGGCTATTAGGTGTGCACCATTAGTGATTTCTCAACCCATGAATGCCCTTCTAGCTGGAGATAACCTTAAGTTCATTCCAAAATTCATTGGAGAAGAAGATATTACTAAAAAATAACATCTTTCTTCCTTTTATAGTTATGTAGATAACCTGAACATTGAAAATGAAGATGTCTGGATGAGGGTATTTTTTGCAAAGCCTAGATGGGGAATCACACAAGTAGTTTATAAGTTTACTCCCAGGATCAATAGCTAGAATTCAGGCCCTAGATGATGCTTTCTTAAGGCATTGGGGTGACAAGAAATATTCTTTGTACTATATTACAAAATTTGGGACTCTCAAAAGAAAAGAGGGAGAATATGTGTCTGAATTTTCTAAAAGGTTTAACAAAATGTACAATAAAATTCCTACTAATATTAAGTCCACTGAGACCTCTGCAAAAACAAAATTTTGAAAGTGCCTTTGACCCAAATTTTTTTCTATTGTTTAGAGAAAGAAGGTCTGCTCCATTGGCTCATATGCAATATGCTTCCCTAGAAGTTGAATCAAATATTTTGGCAGTAGATAAATTGAGAGGTAGATCTTACAGAGAGAGGAGAAAACAAAAGACAGAGGATTCTCCATCAGATACTTCAAGTATAGATCCAAATATTGACGATTCAAGCAAGTTGGTAAAATAATTATCTGCAAAAATGGAAAGTTTAAATATTGAAGGTAAAAAATCCAATAGAAACACTCAATACTTTGTAAGAAAGAACTATCTTAGAAGGATAAATAATCCACATTCGGTTTTGTAGAGAGACCGTAGGAATAATGAAGATCAAAGAGTCCAAGCCCCTTTCCAGAATAATCTATTAGATGAAGATAATGAAGAAAAAGGGGTGGAAGGAGTAGAACCATAGATTCATTGTGTTTTAGATAAGCCTACCTCACCTCATCTTAATCAAAGTGAGTATGAGGAGTCCTTGATGTGTAATGAAATAGATGAATTGACCCAAGAAGAGCAGGTTTATGTGACTAAAGGTCGGAAAAAATATAACTTGAGATCAAAACAAAATGTTGACAAGAAAAATACACCTCCTCAGTCCAAAAAGACATATGCATCTATCAAGGTTTCCCCTACCAAAGAAACAAAAGGAAAACAAATTAATCAGTGATAAAATATCCTTCACATGAAGTGAAAGATGTTGAAAAATATCTTTCTAATTTCAGTTTTGAACATGAAATTCAAAAGTTTAAGATCCTTGTTTCTTTGCTTGAACCGATGAAAAATGAAGAGTTTAAAAGATCAATTTTGAAAGTTCTGTAGCTTGCATATCACCCTGATCTCTCATATTATATCAATTTGCAATATGAGAATCCTACAGTCATATTGGGGCCCATGGTGGAAGGTAGAGATGATCATTCTCCTCCATTTTACATTTCTGTAAATGTGCATGACAAAATATTACACAATTGTCTTATGGAATATGGTGTATCCCATAATATTATTCCTAAATATGTCATGGATGAATTGGGCTTAGAGGCCACTAAACTTATCATGGCCTGTATTCTTTTGATTCAAGGAAAGTAAAGTGTCTTGGGGTAACAAATGATCTAGTTGTTACACTTCAAATTTCCTATGAAAAGTATGGTCATGGACATAGTAGTTGCAGATGTACCCCCCAAATTTGGGATGTTTCTATCTAGATCATGGATCAAGAAGTTAGGAGGAACTTTAAAAATGGATCTTTCTTATGCTACATTACCTGTTTTTGGGGGTGAGCACAGGATATTGTACAGAGGAGATAAACTTTCTTATATTAATAGTGATGAATAAAACCCCACTAATCATCCCATTTATTCTGTAGATACTAATTTTGGCTCTAGTATTCTTCATTTTTCTGATTCTTTTCAGTGATACTCAAAATTCCAAAGTCCTTTTCAGTCAAACATGAAACTATAGATGGAGGTGTTCCTTTATGGAAACTGTATTTTGATGGTTCCTCTTCCAAGGACGGTGTTGGTGTTGGGGTAGTGTTGATTTCTCCCTCAAAGGAGGTTACTACTTTTTCTTTCAAGTTGGAATTTGAGGTTACTAACAATATTGTAAAATATGACAGTTATGAGCATAACAATCATTATGATCTGTTATTCAGTGAACCAGAATGTTACATCTGTCATAATTATGGACTTAAAGCTGCAGATTGTCGCTTAAGGAATTTTAAGCCAGATTCGAATCCTATTGCTAAAATTTTCAAGATTTGGAAGAAGAAAGAAGATGAAAAGTGTAGACTAGTTTTATCAGCCCAAAGACAAAAGAATCACTGGTATATTGACAGTGGATGTTCCAAAGATATTACTGGAGAGAAAAGTAAGTTTCTAACTCTAAGTGAAAGAAAATCAGGGAATGTAACTTTTGGAAATGATGCACCCGGAAAAATAAAAGGTAAAGGAATGGTAAGTTTGAGTAATGGCAAAGGGAAAGCTCAAGATGTGTTGTTTTTAGAAGGTCTGAAACATAATATGCTTAGTGTCAGTCAAGTCTGTGACCGAGGATGTGAATTCATTTTTACTTCTAAATATTGTAGAATAAAATATGTGAATTCAGGACAGCTAGTTGCAAAAGGGATAAGAACATAAAACAATGTATATTAATATATTTCTCCAGTTGATATAACAAAGAGGAATCCTACATACATCCTTGGAGTTGATCCATGTAGATCTCCCCAGAGAGATCATTGTGAAGAAATTCATTTTGCATGTCTATCTCATGGACTTCCTATCGCTTGGTTCTTGCAATCGAAAGTGAAAAATGTATGGAATCCATATTCTTTATTAGAGAGAAATCATATTCAATGCCATGCACTTGCTAAAATCCTTTAGCAAAATTCCTCGCTTTGTATCTACTAATTTGTCCATCTGTTGTGCTCTTGGTCCTGTAGATCCATCTGCACCTTACAATTTTCTGTCCTAAAGGAAGGGGAACTAGATCCCAAGTCTGGTTCTCGAGAAGGGAGTTTTACTCCTCCTGCATGGTGGATTCCAAAAAGGGATTTACAACAACCTCGCCATAAGAATATGGATCTGAAGACTGAACCAAGAAAATATGTCTGGAGGGAAATGGTTTAGTGGCAGTGAGTGAAATAGGAGGCTCCTCAAAAGTAGATAGAGTCCTCCTAGTATCGGTTGGATCACTAACAAGATCCCCTGGATCCTCAAGAGTAGTCTAGGACCACTTGGGCCTATGATTTGGCTCTGCATATGCATATGGATGCGTTGAATATGCATCTGATTGTACTGAATATGTATCTGGATCATCTAAATCCTCTTAATCAGAACTCTCGTTTGAAGAAGAGTCAACATGTGCATGGTCATCATCTCGGACAGGTGGAATAATGAAGGTGTATGCATGCGACTGTTGAGGTACATGCGAGACACTTTCCTTGAATTGGACACTCCTCTCAATGATGAGTTGGTCCAAGGAAAGATCAATAAGTCTATATCCCTTCACACCATCGAGGTATCCAATAAATATACACTATGTTCTCTATTGATCAAGAGCCTTCCTCTTTTCAAAGGTAATCTGAGCCCATGCATGTGAACTGAAAATATGAAAGTGGGTCACTTCCGGTTTGAAGCCGATCCAAGCCTCATGGAGGGTATTATCCTTTAAATAACTATGGGGAGATATCTTTTGGATGTAGTTTTCACAATTAAGTTCTTCGACCCATAATATCTGTGGAAGTGAATTTGCATGGAGCACGCAAGATGCCATCTCTTTTAGAGATCCGTTTCTCCGCTCAACAACTCCATTTTGTTGCAGAGTATAGGGAGCTATGTGTTGCAACTGAATCCCTTCCTCGTGACAAAGATTTTGGATCTCATGATTGAAATAATCTCCCCTTTTATCAGTTTGGAGGAATTTGATTTTCTTTCCTGACTATCTCTCAACCAGGGATTTTAAATCTTCGAGGTGTTGAAAGACCACTGATTTTTTCCTCCGAAATTAAATCCATGTGAAACATGAGAAATCATCAACAAAAATAAGAACACACCTCTCTTTGTTTATTGATGGATACAGAAAAGGGCCCATGAGGTCACTATGGATCATTTCTAAAGGAGAGGAAGCTCTCTGAGTCTTTCCTTTGTCGAATGTCTCTTGAGGGTGTTTTCCAAGAGCACATCCCTCACAGATTCCTTTGGAGAAATGGATTTCCGGTAGACCATCAACCAATATTTGCTTGCTAAGATGTTTCATATATCTGAAATAAAAATGCATGAACCTTTCGTTCCATATCCTACTTCTTTCATCAACATGGGTAAGCAGTAAAGCATAATCTAGTTCAATAAATTAAAAAAATGTATACAATCTAGATTGATGACTTACCTGACCGGTAGAAACCTTGGAATTGGTTTGCATGTCATAGATGTCCAATGCATTAAGTGTGAATATGAATTTATTTCCAATTCCAGAATTCATCATTTGATACACAAAGAGAATATTGACGGAAATTTTGGGAATGTGCAACACATTCTTGAAGCTTTCGTTGGTGAGTACAATCCTTCCTTTGTCGGTGACCTTGACTGGAGAGTTGTACCCCATTAGAATAGGAGGACCTTTGCATGCATCCAATAAAGAATATAATGTTTACCACTAGCTTTAGGCTTTACCAATAGACAAAGGAAGGAAAATCTTTAGATACAAGATCTTCTTAAATCCAAGCTAAAAACTCTGAGAAAAGTTATAAAAACATCACAATAAAACTTTCATTTCAATACACATTTAAAACATCATTTGAATCATTCAATGAAAGTAAATTTCAGAGTGAGAAGGAAATAAGATGACAATAGAGAAACAAACTTTCATTAGACAAAAATTCATCAAGTCTTATACATCAAATCATAGCAGGATTTGTTACATCAATATCACCAAAAAGAGTTTTTTTACATCAACCATTTGAACCTACACAATGAGTTCTAATTCCTGTTTTATAGCCTATATAGGGAATAATAGAATCACATTGAGAATTCCATCCTCTAGAATAGAATTCTCCCATCCAAAACTGAAGTAATTACATATGTACAAACTGAAAACAACAAACTACTACAAATAAGGCTAATGTTGGAAACTATCCTAACACCTTAATATTGCATGATGAGGTGTCCTTTGAGTGAATTTCTCTTCCTTCCAGGTATCCATGCAGCTTTAAACTAACCTCCAAATAGTTGTATCATGCTCCTCTATCCATTTCGAAATCATTGATCTTCTTGAAACCATCAAAATAGGAGTTCGAAACATATCCTGCAGTGCCAACTGTATCATCCAGTTCACAGCGAAGTTCACAATGCTTGATTGTAGAAAATAGTTCACAATTCTAGGCACTATGAAGTTTCCTGTAGCTGCCAAATTAGTCTAGTAAATCCCCAAAACACCCAAAAAAACCTTCTTCAGAGTTACGGATGCCTATAGAAATTTCATAATTTGGTGTATGAGTGAAAAACTCAGTCATAGGCATCATACTTCCTCCAAATCTTCAAAAATGCAAGGAACAAGAATTTCCAAAATTGATATTGCTTAAGGTGTTTCACTGATTACTTTCTGAGCCTGAAACTCCTCCTTGTTGTAGCTTGGGCCAACACATTCAAATTTCTTTGGGCTATTTCTTCCTTAAAAGATTGTAGTTCTTGTTTAAGTCTTCTAATCTGAGCTTGTAAATCCATGTTTTGTCTGTATAAATTCTTAAGTTGCCTATGGAGAGGCAGAAACCTTTTTTCTACAAACCTGGATTTATAAATAGTTTCCAGATATATATCCATAAGGTTACTCAACTTTTTCCTTTCAGCAAACCATTCTCCTTTCAAATTAGCAATTTCATTTCTAGCCTCTTTAAGTTGTTTGTTTAACCTTTTGAAGGTAGGGTTTTCTGGAGGAGTGGTTATCTCTATAACCTCAATGTGCTTTTCAACAGCTTCAGCTTTACCTTTACCTTTTCTCTTTATGGGATCTTCCACTATGTATTCCTTTTCAATACTTTATTTCTTTGTTGATGACCTGGTGGAAGCTCTCCTAACTATAGATTCAATTGCAACATATGGTGAGGGGAAAATTAACCTCCTTCCTTTTGTGTCCATGGCTCTAGTTGATGGAGTTTCTGCTGACTCTAAAGCTAGCTTGGGTGAAACCTCCCTTTGAGGAGAGTAATGTGACCCCCCTTAGTCTTCTTGTTCTTTAGTTTCTTTATCATTTTTGACAATGTCTTTGCTCTTCCTCTTCCCATTGCTCTCTATGTGTACAATAATATCATCCTGAAGAGGGATTTATACCTTGGATTGCGGGGTAGGAGAAACATTCAATTGAAAGTGTGCAGAGGAAATGAACTACTCCCATTCAATGTTTTTCTTCGTTAAATCCTCCATCACAATCATTTTGATCAGCCCTGAGTGAAAAACACTTGTGCCAACTGCCTTGGACTTAGCCTGAACTCTGTCAGCCATTTT
>JZKD02S2108858.1:0-17677 GCA_000966675.3 Picea glauca
CCCAAAATGACCTCTTCAGTGAATTCCATTGACTTATAGCTCAAAATAGTCAAAATCATGGAAATCGTCGGAATGCAACGAAACCAAAGCCAACCTATGAGGAATGGCTCATAATGATGGAATATGATCATAAATGCAAGCTGGACCCCACAATGCCTCTCAAATACCCCTGTACTCACTCTAGCACCCATCTGGCTACTCTGGTCATCATAAATCTTTGACTTGTGATGATGTCCCAAAGTGGGGACATTACACCGAGGGGTTGATCTACTTCTTTTTCAGTGATAGGACTCATCAATAGCTTGTTCTTCTCTTTCATGATATCCTTTGGAATTTTCTTGAGGATAGATTCAATCACATGGGATCGATCTATAGGAGGTTCTGTAAGAAGGATTTTGTAGTATGAGAGTAATTCCTTTTCTACATCTTTGTGTTGTTGAATCTCTAGGCCTTGGTCCAAAACCAAGTGAGTGATGCGATTTGTGTGTCGGCGTTGAACCACCGATCTGTGGAAAAATTTGGTTTTTTTTTCTCCCTCTTTGATCCATTAGATGTGAGATTTATGTCTCCACAGGATTTCTTCTTGCACTCATCTTTCAGCTAACTAGTTGTTGAGAAAATATTCTTGCTCCTTTAGTGAATTAATGATGCCTTGAGTTTAGATATGTTGTTGAAGGTTTTGTATTTGTTGATTAAGGATTTCTTGAGCATGGAAGATGTTTCCAAAAGTGGACTTATTCCAATATTTCAATTACTTCTTGAGGTATTTTAGCCTCTATTGAAATTTGTTCATAGGAGTGCCTATTAGGATTGATGCTTCTTTCCACTAGAGCTTTATGTTAGCTTAAAAATTCGGGTGTGTCAACCAAACTTTTTCAAAGCAGAAGGGTTTCCTACCTGGGGTTCCACTGATGTTTATCGATAAGAGAATCGGCCAATGATAAGATCCTGGAGTATCGACCACTATGGAATTCCAAGCCAGACCATCCAACATGATGGATTCTAAAATTAGGAAGCGGTATAATCTACAAGAGACATGTTGTGTTCCCAAGCATCTATTGGACCAGGTGAATGGATCGTTGTCTGTTTCTATGTCAACGATATTCAATAGGCCGATGGTTCGGTGGAACTGCTCGCTGTCATTTCCAAGCCTATGCATTCCCCCCTTCTTTTCCTCCTGTTGTTTCTGAGTTTGTACTTTAAGGCTCTAAAGTACACTGTCAAGGAATCTGAAAAGATAAAGAGGGATGAGGATAAAAAGGTAGCTTATATGAAAAGGGTTATTGTTGATTCCTTAATTGTCTTTGTCTATCTTCCCAATTTTCTTGGATGTTGATGTCTCTTTCAATTACTTCCCATGAACGCTCTAACTCAACCTCGTTGTTTGTTGTCTGTAAGATGGTGTTAAATAAAATCAAATAAATGATCATTTGGTCTAATATTCCAGGTTCTATCTTAGGTTGTCTTGTAACTGGGACAGTCACGAGGAATAAAGATTGAAAGAATAAATTATTGTATTTTCTTTTAAGGGTTCACTATTTCTTCTTCAAAACATGTAAGAAGAACTCCAAAAACCTTGAACTAATAGCATGATTAAACTAAAGGCCATTTTTGGTATCTGAGTTAAATTTTGAAAAGGGGATATGCATGAAACAAAGAGAAAACATAAAGTTGTCGAACAAGGTGAGGCATCGATTAAAGAGGAATCTCACTTTGTTGATAGGAGAAGAAAATAACCAGGAAAAACTCTTAATGAAGCATATGATATTGAAATCTAAAACATTTGCAGGTCTTGTATCTGCTAATAGCCGATACAGAGGAAAGGCTGCAAACGATTGAATTGTCAAAATAATTAATTACCACAGTAGAAGTTGTTATAAATTGCAGTTAAGCATTAATCAAAGAGATATATGAAAAATATGAAACAACGGAGAAACACATAACTCAAACTTGACCATATCTAGTGTTAGCGTCGGAAGTCACCCCTGTATTGCAGCAAGAGCAGAGCCCAACGCCCATCAGTTTATGTCACGATTTGCTTAATGGGGGGATCAAATGGAGATTAACTTAAACGATGTGGTTCCAACTCTGAAACTAGGCTAGGCATGCATGGGCAAGTGAGGTCTTAGATAAATTCAGACAGTGAGTTGTAGTAAGGATGAGTAGGGGGAAGACTTGTATCAGAGAGATGCAAAGGTCTGTAGTAAACATCAGGTTCCTAACAGACTGTGGAAGAAGACATCTAAACGCAAGATCTTCTTACGCTCAAACGCAGAAAACCAGAGAAAACAATAGTGCCACAATAAATCCTTTATCACAACATAATTTCCATAATTCGTGCGAATCAGTCAATCACGAACTCTCTTAGTATAAGATGAAAAATTAGACGAGAAAAGAAAGGTTGTCTGAAATTAAACAAGAAATCTTACATATAGATGCATAACCAGAGCTAGGATATTTGTTAAAACTTTACAATCGGGAGCTTTGCTCTACCATCGATAGATTACAAAATACAAAGACTGAGTCTATATACTCAGGAAAATCGCCTAACAGAGGTGTCCTTGGTCATCCAAGGCTCGGTGTCCCTTCAGCCAAATTTGGACGGGCTTTCTCTGTCAGACGCCACCTTAACTACGCATGGCTCCTGCAGGGGGAGTAGCTGAGCCAGTAAATGCTGATTTAGCATGTGCAGACCTCCTCTGGCTAGTCAAGGACTCGGCATGGCTTCTTTGAAGAACTGGGTACATAGGACCCTCTTGAGCAGACCGCTTGCCAGACCTTCCATACCTTACACTTAATGCATGAGGAGAGGTTTCACCCACCCCTTCTCGCCTTTACTTACTCCAAGCGAAGGTCGGGAGTGGGATCGTATCAGATGGTTCCTGGAGATCGAGATGATTCTTTCGACGACTGGACTCGGTGCCCTTGGCCCATTTCTGCTCGGTTCCTTTCTTTCCCAAGTGACCACGGGTTGTGACCCCGAGTTTATTCCCAAAGCGCTTTCGACGTTCATGAATGGAAGGAGTTAATCCTTGCTTCTTGAAATCGCGATGAGAGAAACGCCGAGACGGCTTAATCTGGTGCCACGCACCCCTCTGGATCTGACGGTTCTGAACTCTCCCGAAAATGCTGTGGGCACCAGGTCCTAGATTCTCTCACTACTTCACATATCGGGATATGATGGAGCTGTTTTTTATGCTTCGAAACCGCGATGGGAGAAAAGGCGGGGAGCCTAATATTGCACCAGGTGTTCACTTCAAATGGATGGCTGAGAATGCCCCCTAATACTGTGGGCCCAACTTTAAAAGCTCTTTCCCTTTCGTGATTTACGATTTCGTGGGTCAAAGACCCTCGGCCCCCTTTTCTAAACTCCCGATCCCCGAGATGGTGATATGGGTTGGGCCCCCTTTCTGGTCAGCGCTCTCTGCATGTAACCGTTGACTAGAGCCCAAGTACTATCTCCTCTCGCTACTCGTGACTTCGTGAGTTGGAGTATCATACTTTGGCATTCTCCCCTCGCGAAGTCCTGAGACGCGACGGGCAGTGAAGGTTGACCCCCTCTGGGTACTTTTCGTAACTCGCAATCTTGCGCAACTAAAATACATAGTCCGCCCTCCGAACTCATGAACCCCGAGTTTGAGAAATAATATTGCGCTTTGAACTGCTTGCGATCAACGACCCTTGTTACTTCACGAGTGCCTCCCAAAGGATTCCAACCATTGACTTCCTTAAAAATTTTAGCGCTATACTTGACGTGACTCGGTTAATCCGCAATTACCGATCAATCGTTGTTCTGCGCTGTCGCTGAATCCTTTCCGCTGAAGAATGAAATGCTCGCTCGCTTGATTTTAAGTCCTAAAAGGACTTCTTCTGTGTGCTGCGCTTGAGCACTTCTCGTGCAACCTGCAGACCCAGATATCCCTATGCTGAAGATAAGTAATGTTGCTAACATTAGGCTCCATGGGGGATAGAGTCGTCCCTGTGATGCTCTAAGGACTCATTTTGCAGTTCCAGTGCCTTGCTGTTGGGCTATGGAGTCATTTACTAGGCTGGAAAAAAAAAGTAAACAAAGAACCAAAAGGACAATATTTACAAACAAAGGAGCCACCCAGGACTCAGACAAAACATTTCTTCAGAAAATGCCCATTTACTGGGCTGTTAAAAACTTCTTTACCCTCCAAATCCTGCAACCTGTATGTGTTATTTGAGAAAACTTCAGAGATCTTGAAGTGCTCGATCCACAGGGCTTCAAATTTGTCGTGCTTTCCCTTGTCTTGCTTAGGAGCATCCCATTTCAGTATTAGGTCCCCTATCTGGAACTCCTCCTTCTTGGCTATCTTATCGAAAACCTGCTTGATCCTTTGTTGACGATCTTGAATTCTGTCTATTGCCTTCTCTCTGGCCTGCTGGACTTCTACCAGTTGATGAATCCTTATGACCATGTCATTGGGATCTTCTTGATAACCCTGGAAGAATTTATCTATGGGAATGGCTAGCTAAGAAGGGAAGACAACTTCTGCTCTGTAAATTAACTGGAAAGGGGAGATGCCTATATATCTCTTTATAGTCACCCGATCAGCCCATAGAGCGAATTTCAGCTTTGCATTTCAAGCCTTTTTGTTGTCCTCCAATAATCTTTTGATGATCCTTATGAGACTTTTGTTGGAGGATTCTGCTAAACCATTGCCCTGGGGATAGTATGGAGTGGAGTGAATCAGCTTGATTCCCAATCGCTCACAGAACCTGACCAATGGTTCGACCTTGAATGAGGTTGCGTTATCTGTAACAATCTTTCTTGGGCAACCGAATCTTGTGATGAGGTCTTCCAGGAATTCAATAATTACCCTATGGGAAGCACTCCTGGTGGGGATAGATTCAATCCACTTGGTAAAGAATTCTGTGGCAGTCAAGATCCATCTATGCTGCCCACTGGAAGCAGGGTGGATTTCTCCAATAAAATCTAGGCCCCATTGCTGGAAAGGTCCCGAAACAACTACAGGCTGTAAAGGCAGAGACTTGAGCTATTGTTTTCTTGCAAATCTTTGACATTTGATACAGGCTCTAACTCCTCTGTGGACATTAGTGAACAAGGTAGGCCAGTAGTACATGGCTCTGAGAATTTTGTGGGCTATGGCCTTCCAGAAATGGTGCCCTCCACATAGGCTGCTGTGAAATTCAAACGTGATCCTGTCGGTCTCTTGTGTATCCATGCATTTTAACAGTACCCCCAGGGGGTCTTTCCAGTATAAGATTTGATCAATAAGGAAATATTTGATTGCCTTGAGCTTCAGAGCTCTTGCTTTGTTTCTCGGCAGGCCATATGGAGGCCGCCACTCTTGCATAAATTATATGACATCCTTATACCAAGGACATCGAGCTAATGGGGGATCCTTTTGAGGGTCTCTGTCAGACAACCGACCCTGCTGAATTCCAGAGCATTCGTTGACGAAACTTATCCCGAAAGCTTGGCAATTGGCTTCAGCCAACAGCTTGGCTAAGCCCTGACCTTTGACCAATTTGGTAGGCTTTATTTCCAGGTCAAATTACATAATCCTGGCTATCCACTTACTCCTTCTCCCGTCTATGTCGGGCTGGATAAGAATGTCTTTAACAGCAGCCGAGGGGACATAAGCAATGATTTTTGACTACAGGACGTAGATTCTAAAGGCCTTGAGAGCCTTTGCCATGGCATAGGCCTGCTTCTCCATGGTATCATACCTGACTTTGGCATCCCTCAATGCTCGGATGAAATAGGTGATAGGTTGCTCAAGTCTGCCCCTATTTGTCTGTAACAAAACAACGGCCACCGTGTCTAGTGAAGCAAAAGAGAAAATAAGGAAATCCTTTGAGTAGTCAGAGCTAATAAGCATAGGGGCTTCTTTCAGGGCCTTTTTTATTTGATCAAAGGAATGTCGCGACTTAGAAGTCCACCTCACTTCATTTCCTTTCCTTAACATGGTTGTTATAAGCTTTACCTCCTCAGCAAAGTTAGGCACAAACCTCCTTAGAAAATTAATCTTGCCAAGGAAAGATTGGACCTCCTTATTCGACCTCGGAACTGATAAAGATTGTATTGCCTCAACTCTGCTAGGGTCAATCCTGACTCCTTCTGCTGATACTATGTGGCCTAGTAATTTTCCCTCCTGCATGGCGAACAGAGATTTCTCGGGGTTCAATGAAATGCCAAAACTCCTGCATCTCAAGAAAGCCTTCCTGAAATGAAGATAGTGTTCTATATCAGACTTTGAAAACACTGTGATGTCATCCAGATAGACGACCACGAATTTATCCTTTTCCCCGACGAAATCTATGTCCATGGCATGCTGGAGCATTGCCCCTGCATTCATTAATCCAAATGGCATCTTGGCATACATGAATGTGCCCCATGGAGTAGTGAATGTTGTTTTTTCCCTGTCCTCAGGCAGAACAGAGACTTGATTGTAGCTAGAGAAACCATCAATCATGGACATCTTGGAAGCTCCTGTTACCCTTTGCAGTATATGCTCCATCTTTGTTAAGGGGTAGTTATCCTTTCGTGAGCTCCTGTTCAGGTTTCTGAAGTCCACATAGGGTCAGATCTCTCCATTCTTTTTCCTTACTAGCACCAAGTTGACCACCCACTCTGAATATCTCAGTGGTACAATGATATGAGCTTGAATCATATTCTTCACTTCCCTCTCCATGATAGGCAAAAACATAGGATTGATCTGTCTCAGCTTCTTCCTAAATGGATTTGCCTCCTCTTTTAATGGGATTTTATGCTCGATGATAGAAATGTCATATGTTTTAAGGTCTTCGTAGGTCTAGGAAAACACATCAGCAAATTCCCTCAAAAGTCCAATGTATTCAGACTTCTGCTCCTTTGTTAGAATTCTTGACAATTTGACAAACATGGGCTCACTCTCGGTCCCAATGTTGCACTAAATAGTACCAGTGTCATCCTCCGAGGTCTCTCCTTTTAATGACACATCATTTCTATCAAAAATCCTTTCCAAAGGAACCAGTCCTCTTGGAATATGATTGCTGGGCAGCTGCACAATGTTACGCTCTGCAATCTTATTCCGAAAATTACCCCCATCAAGCTTTTCTTCATAAATAGAGTCTTGGTCGATGTGCATCTCTGAAAATTATTCGACAGTCTCCAAGAACTTCTCGATCTCGAGATCATCCTCGAATAACTTCCAATGTTTGACATTGTCAGGTATGGAGGGCCTGTATTTCACTTCCACATCATATCTGAATTTGGGAAGCAAGGGTACTTTGAAACTACTTGCTGATGTAGACAAGGAATCTTCCATTGTGTTCTGCTCTCTTGGGATGAAAGAAATGTTAAATGCTGAGAAGAAACTGTCAACTAGGTCCCACACCTCATTTCTGTAGCTTTTGAGTCAAGGATGCTTGGCCTGATAAGCGTTTCTGATTTGTTGGACCACCAACTCTGCATCACCGAACACTGCTACCTCCTGAATTCCCATTTCCCTCGCAGCTCTTAATCCCAGAACAAGAGCCTCATACTCTGCCACACTGTTGGTAGCTTCAAATTCTAATTTTTATGACAGAGAAATGGTTTCCTGAGCAGGTGACACAAAAACCACCCCAGCTCCAGCGCCTTCCCTAGAAGAGGCTCCATCAAAGAACATTTTTTAGATGGGGGTGATGGAGGGAGGAAATCTAGGGGAAATGGTGGGCTTCTTTTTTAGTTTAAGAAGAGGTTTGGGAGCATGGGTGAGTTGTAGCACATTGGAACCTAAATCAATATCTAAGGAAAAAATGGGATGGTTGGTAGGGTTGGCCTCATCACTGATTATATAGGCAAGTTGGGCTTCCCTGTATAGTCTTCTATGTTCCCCTCCAAACACTGGGATAGTAGCGTATGTGAGGTCCATTTGCAAGGTTCCCCCTAGTATTTTTATCCAAGATCTTGATAACAACATACCGAACTTGGGGGGGACATCGGCCACTACAATATCCATGACCACACTTTTCATGGGCAGCTGAAACAAGGTCACGACCAGGTCTTTGATAACTCCTAGACACTGAATCTTTATGGAATCAAAGGAATAGAGGCCATGATAGGCTCGGGTGACTTCTAACGCTAACTCTTCCATGACAGTTTTGGGCATGAGGTTGTGAGAAGCCCCCAAATCCATTAAACAGTTGTGCAGTACCTTGTCATGTATGTTCAAGGAAGTGTAGAAGGGAGGGGATGAATCATTCCTGTCTTCTACCATAGGACCTAGAATGACTGCAGGATTTTCATCTTGCAAATTGATGGAGTCTCTGGGAAGGCTTGAGACCTCAGACTGTAAGAGATCAGAGAAGAATTTCTTGAACCCTTCATGTTTAATCAATTCAGTTAGGGGCACAGGGATTCTGATTTTTTGAATTTCATGCTCGAAATTAAAAGAAGACGAGAGCTTTGGGATTTCTCTTATTTCGGTAACATGACTCTAAACCATGGGAGAGGGGGATTGGGTATTCTTACCTCTGTGACTGTCCGCTACCTCATTATCAGGCTTCTCTATTCTAGTGGACTGCTCAGAAACATCGGGTGCTACTGTCTTTCTCTTAGAACGCAGATCATATATGCCTTGGCCGCCACTAGTCTTGCCATCCTTGCTCAGTTCATTTAGTTGACTGTACATGAGAGACTCCTCGTATGATGATTGAGTGAGATGAGGAAAAGGAGGAGTGTCTCCGAAGCAATGGATTTCAGGATCAAGCTCATCTATTTCCCCTTCTTCCCCCTCGGCCACAAAATTTTTTTGGAAAGGGGCCTAAATATTCTGGTCTTCTCTGTCTCTTCCCCTCTCCCTTTGCACAGTCGGGGGAACAATATTGTTTGGCCTCTTGAAACCTCCTCCCTTTTTGGCGTTTGGGGGGCCCTTGTATGCTTGCATCCCTTCCACCTTCATCCTCTCCATCTCTGTAGATAGATACTTCACCATCCTGGTCAGTTCATCCACTTGAGGGTGGGGCACCGATAGTCCAGAAGTTGAGGCTTCCGACCTTCCCTTTCTTCTGTCTGCGTTGGCCTTGTTCCTCAGTCTGTTAGCTGCTAATACATTGGATTCCACTTCTATGGCCACATATTGCATTTGAGACAAGGAGGTGGCTCTTCTTTCTCTTAGTAATAGGCATAAATCGGGGCCAAATGCACTAGCATAAGAAATTTTGGCCAAGGCTTCTGAAGGCTTTATTTCGACGGGGATCTTGTTATACATCTTATTGAATCTTTTGGAGAAGTTGGAGACAGACTCTCCTTCCATTTTCTTCAAATACCCGAACTCTATCATGTAATACATGAAATTCTTCCTATCTCCCCACTACCTCACGAAAGTACTATCCAGGGCTTCGATCCCAGCAATAGATCCGGGGGCCAATCCTCTAAACCACTTCCTCACCTCGCCATCCAAGCTCTGGACGAAGACTCTCATCTAGACATATTCATTTTCAATGTTCAGGTTGTCTGCATAACTGTAGAAAGCAACCAAGTGCTCTTCATCAGTTACATCCCCTTCTCCAGTGAACTTGGGCATGTATTTCAGGTAATCCCCAGCAGGGAGAGGATTTATAGGATGGGGTAGAACTAAGCGAGCATATATGGTAGTGACAATGGCGTCCATTCTATTCAGAGGGGGATTAGCACCAGCCATAGGAGTATTAGGTGGAGGAGAAATTGGAGGAGAAGGAGTTCGCGAAGGGGCTACAGGGAATGAGTCTCGAAGTGGAGTGGGAAATAAGAGGGGATTTAAGGAGAAAGCTAACGAGCACAAGTCAGCAGGTTCTCCTCTTTGTGTAGGAGTGGGGAAATCTTCTGTAGTCCTGGTTCTATGCCAAGGTACAAATTCAAAGGAGAGGGGAGTGACAAGGATTTCTCCCTCCAATCCCAGACCAAGAGGGGAAAAATCAGCAGGAACACTCCCAAAATTTAGGAAACGGGAAACCTTTGAAGGAGGTCTATTAGGAAACTGAGGAAGAGAGAATGGAGCTCTTACAGGAGGAGATGGTGGATTACCTGTTTTGGTGGTGGAAGCTTCTTCTTTAGGGGCCTTTCCTTTTCTGAGGACCACCTCTAGATCAGTTTCAGGTGTAGCTAGAGGCAGTTGTGGATGAGACCGCGTGTGTCTGCCTCTGAAAGCCACAATTAATAGAGCAGGTTCGCCCCAATGGAGTCATCACAATGGAGTCGCCAGGTGCACGGTAGAAATATTCAAAGGCTCTGATACCCGATGCACCTTTAGAATCAGAAGCTCAATGTCATTCAATCCCGAGGAAAATTTTCAACTTCGTCCCCGGCAACGGCGCCAGAAATGTTAGCATCGGAAGTCACCCCTGGATTGCAGCAGGAGGAGAGCCCGACACCCATCAGTTTATGTCACGATTTTCTTAATGGGGTGATCAAATGGAGATTAACTCAAACGATGTGGTTCCAAATCCAAAACTAGGATAGGCATGCATGGGCAAGTGAGGTCTTAGATAACTTCAGACAGTGAGTTGTAGTAAGGGTGAGTAGGGGGAAGACTTGTATCAGAGAGATGCAAAGGTCTGTAGTAAACATTAGGTTCCTAACAGACTGTGGAAGAAGACATCTAAACGCAATATCTTCTTACGCTCAAACACAAAAAACCAGAGAAAACAATAGTGCCACAATAAATCCTTTATCACAACATAATTGCCATAATTCATGCGAATCAATCGATCATGAACTCTTTTAGTATAATATGAAAACTTAGACGGGAAAAGAAAGGCTGTTTGAAATTAAACAAGAAATCTTACATATAGATGCGTAACCAGGGCTAGGATATTTGTTAAAACTTTACAATCAGGAGCTTCGCTCTACCATCGATAGATTACAAAATACAAGGACTGAGTCTATATACTTAGGAAAATCACCTAACAGAGGTGTCCTTGGTCATCCAAGGCTTGGTGTCCCTTCAGCCAAATTTGGATGGGCTTTCTCTGTCAGACGCCACCTTAACTGCGCATGGCTCCTGCAGAGGGAGTAGCTGAGCCAGTAAATGTTGATTTAGCATGTGCAGACCTCCTCTGGCTAGTCGAGGAATCGACATGGCTTCTTTGAAGAACTGGGTACACAAGACCCTCTCGAGCAGACCGCTTTCCAGATCTTCCATACCTTACACTTAATGCATGAGGAGAGGTTTCACCCACCCCTTCTCACCTTTACTTACTCCAAGCGAAGGCCGGGAGCGGGATCGTATCAGATGGTTCCTGGAGATCGAGACGATCCTTTCGGCAACTGAACTTGGCACCCTTGGCCTCTTTCTTCTCAGTTCCTTTCTTTCCTAAGTGACCATGGGCTGTGACCCTGAGTTTATTCCCAAAGATCTTTCTGCGTTCACGAACGAAAGGAGTTAATCCTTGATTCTTAAAATCGCGATGAGCGAAACGCTAAGACGGCTTAATCTGGTGCCACGTGCCCCTCTGGATCTGACAGTTTTGAACTCTCCCGACAATGTTGTGGGCCCCAGGTCCTGGATTCTCTCGCTACTTCGCGTATCGGGATATGATGGAGCTGTTTTTTGTGCTTCGAAACCGCGATGGGCGAAAAGGCAGGGAGCCTAATCGCGCACTAGGTGTTCGCTTCAAATGGACAGCTGAGAATGCTCCCTGATACTGTGGGCCCAACATTAAAATTTCTTTACCTTTCGCGATTCGTGAGTTCATGGGTCAAAGACCCTCGGCCCCCTTTTCTAAAATCCCGATCCCCGAGATGGCGATACGGGTCGAGCCCCCTTTCTGGTCAATGCTCTCTGCATGTAACCGTTAGCTAGAGCCCAAGTACTAGCGCCTCTCGCTACTCATGACTTCGTGAGTTGGAGTATCATACTTTGGCATTCTCCCCTCACGAAGTCCTGAGACACGACGGGCATCGAAGGTTGATCCCCTCTAGGTACTTTTCGTAACTCGTAATCTCGCACAACTAAAATACATAGTCTGCCCTCTAAACTCACGAACCCCGAGTTCTAGAAATAACACTGTGCTTTGAACTGATTGCGATCAACGACCCTCGTTACTTCGTGAGTGCCTCCCAAAGGATTCCGACCATTGACTTCCTTAAAACTTTTAGCGCTATACTTGACACGACTTGGTTAATCTACAATTACCGATCAATCATTGTTCTGCTCTGTCGCTGAATCCTTTCCGCTGAAGAATGAAATGCCTGCTCGCTTGATTTTAAGTCCGAAAAGGACTTCTTCTGTGTGCTACGCTTGAGCACTTCTCGTGCAACCTGTAGACCCAGATATCCCTATGCCGAAGACAAGTAATGTTGCTAACATCTGGAATCTTCAATCTGTATTCGTATTAATTCATAAGTATCTTCAAATTCTTCTTTACAATGCGCCCAGAAAAAAAATCCCAAGATCAGTATCATGAAATTATATTTATACCAGATCCCTGATGATTGTTGGTTGGTGATATCGTAACTCCTAGGGGCAAACAGTTACAAGAATTGAAAACCCCAACTGTTTGCATGATTATCATTTATTTTCCTATCATCTTGATAATAAAAGTTTTCAAAATGATACTTCATTGTTTTACTGAAGTATCTCCTTCTTTTGACCTGATACATTCAATACATTTTTCAAGAAGATGTACGAAATTTCTAGGAGGATCTGGAAGATCCTTTGCTTGAAATAAATATAATTTTCTCTTAGTTTATGGAAGCCGATATTCAATCCCCTTACCAATAAACTTAATTGATTTCAGTTTTAAGTTTGGCTTCACTAGCCACCTATCTATTAGGATAACATCCATTTCCTCTAACTGTGAAATTTCCATTTGAAATTTGTTCAAACCCTCTTTGAAATTTAACTAGTGTCATATAATGTTTATCTGTCCTAATTTCCCAGTGCAATTGTCTCTTCCAATACCTAATGATTCCTTGTCCAATAAATCAAAGATTCTTTCACAATCATCTTTGATATCTTTGACTATTTTCTTATATTCTGCTATGTTGTTTTCCCATACCTTGAGCATGATATCGCCTCTAATCTACTATCTGACAGAAAGCTTTAGAATTTTCGATACTTCTTCATTTTCAGAACATACAACTGCCTTTTCGAAAGTGGCCCTTGCTACTTTAGCTTCTTTTTCTTTAAAAATAATATTATCAAAAGCATTGCTTGTTTCCTGAAAATAATTCTGAATAATCTCTACTTGGGAGATTACTTTTTGTTGCTCAGCTTCTACCTACACATGTATTTCCAGTGATTGGTTCTGAAAAACTTTCATGTCTATAACCTAGCCTTTTATTGAATTCAATTTAGCCTATAGTTGTCTTACCAATTCTTCTTGCCGAATAACCTGTATTTGGCTAGTTTGCATATTCTCGTTCATCTCATATAGACTTGACTTAAGTGATTGAATTTCTTGCTTGTCAACAGCTCTGGCTTGCTCTAGACCTTTATTTATTTCTTCTTTGATATTTTTCTCGGTATCTTTTAGTTGATCTTGCAACTGGGTTATCCTGCGGTTACTCTACTCCAACCTTGCTCTCATATTGCTAAAAGTGAATAGATTTGTTTTTGCCAACGCTCCCATGGAGCCCACCACCTCTATAGAGAAATATCCCTCTTCCAAGTTTTTCCCATCCACCAGCACCCTGTGTTTCTTTACCATACCACCTTTTCTCGTATACATCTCATGTTTTAATACAACCTTCCTCTTTTTACTAAAGAAGTAATCAGAGGGAGGAATTCTTCTCTGGAGATAGGGTCAAGGTTGCTAGCATATATGGATCCTACTTCAGGGCAACCAAAAGTAGATTGTAAAGGGGTCAAGGAAGTGATGGGATTACCCAACTCTGTGGATTTTGTTTCCCCTGTTGTCTTGTGAGTATCAATATGAATAGTAGATGACAAAGGTGGGGTTAGATTGAGAGGACTCGAGAGGTGCTTCAGACCCTTTTTCTTCTTCTGCTCCTAGATTATTGGTCTGTGGGACTTCTTTGTTTTGTGAATATCCTTCGACCTCCTATGGGTTTTCCTCGGTGTCTACTTTATTCTGTTCTTTATGTCCGAAGCCTGGGGGAATGTTTTCTTGTTCTGGAGGGGATGTTGTTTTTTCGCCCTGCAATACCTTGGGCAAATTGCTTTGTTTGAGTCTCTGGAAGGTTAGAAGACTGGTTTTCATGTCGGATGATAATGTTTGTACCCTTCCTAAAACCTCTTTGTAGGTTTTGACCCCTTTGAAAATTTCATCGCGAGGGGATTCCTCCTGTTCAAATGCTTTCATGCCACATTGAGCCATGTGGCTACCCACTGTTTGATAAGGGTCATGTTTCCTGTGTTTGAGATTCACCAACTTGACCTCCTCAAGAGCCACAGCTTCAACTTTGGAATGACCCAGATTGAGTAGTGAAAACCTTCCAATCCTTATGGGAAAGACTGACCAAAATTTGTTTTGAGTTGTCTTCATCTCTATCCCAATACCGCATGTAATTATCTAATGAGATACCTCCCTACATACCAGTCTGTCAGGGAGGAATTTTGGATGTGCAAGAGGAGAGATAGAACATCTGAAAACCCTGATATAGGAGAAATTATCCTAAATAAACCAATTGGCAACCTCCTTGAGGTTTCCTATGACTGACTCCGAAATATGAGAGGGTGCATAGCCATACAACATCTGATGCACTGGTATCACCATGAAATGAAAATTTTCGTAAAAATAATCCTTAACATTTTCTTCCCACAACTTGGAATGATATTCATGAATCAGTTCAATGCAGGTTGGGTTTCAACTCCAATTCATCAAAGAGAAATGATTCGTGAAACATATAGCGTCCATGATGTATGCTGACATGTAAAAAGCTACTGGTCTGCCACTAGATCTCGCGGTTTGATACTCCATAACCTCATTAGCTAGGTTATTTGATAGAATTTTGTTCCAATTGAAGCTATAGCCTTCGACTGCTTCATGTAATAGGGGCAACCATTCTACAGGGAAATGGGTAAGGATTTTCTTCCCTACATAACATCATCACCACATAGACCATGTACTCGTTCAAGGAGGTTGTGGCATAAACATTATGGGTATCGGCCCTGAATTTTGGTGGGTGTCTCCACCAGTCTTTGATTATGTCGGGGTATGTTTGGTCTACCTCTGTGCATTCTTTTCTTTTAAATTAACTTACGAATTCTTTGTTATAAATATGTTTATAATTGGGAGACAGTTTGTATGTTACTTGTATATGTTCCGGTTTGAAAGAGCCGATGAAAATCCCTTGGCTGTCCAGAATGCTTTTAGTTTGCACGTCTGTCCTCTCCAAAGCCCAACTGATCATGTCATTGTATGTCATGAGTCGTGGGTGTTTGGCTACTTTGTGAAGTTCGGACCCTGCTATGTCCCGTAGTTTGTTTTCAGAATCATAGGGAAAATTCTTGATTTCGTAGTCCAAGGTTTCAAAACTTTACCTCCATGATTTGATGGAATCAATGGCATTCAGTGTAGTATCAGACACGACATCTCCTTCTAGGCTTGAACTTTTAGCTGCTTCTTCACTTTTCTTGGGTGCCTTTCTAGTGCCATAATGTTCGTGTTTAGAATGAATTTTTGTCATAGAGAGAAATGCGTCAGTTTGCTGAATGCAATTCACTTATGAGTCTAAACAATAAGAATGAAAATTCAAAGAAACCAAACCTTTATTAAACTTTAACTCTTCTTACGACCGATGTACTGAGACAGGCAATAAAACTTTAATGTTTTAATGAGGGAGATATGCCCAGAGATATACAATTAAGTTAAAAATATCACTATTCGTCCATTACAGATATTACTGTATATCGGCGATTTCAAACTGGAGTTTCGAAAGGAATGCTTTCACCAAATCCCGAAATGCGAAACGCGAAAAGTCGTTTTAGTCTTTATTAATCCCATTTTAAACTAACTTAAATTCGTTTTAAATTTTGTTAAAAAATTCACGATTTCGCATTTTGGATTTTCGAGGATCCTGTACCCATGAGGTATGTCATATGAAAACCTCGAATCGCGAAATCACGATGGGATTAGTTTAGACATTGATTACTTTTATTAACGCTTTAATCAATTAAGATTAATAATTAACTTCTTCTTTTCGGAAAATTGGTGGCTGGGAGTTCAAGGGATGACGCTTTGACAACACTTTGATACAAGGAAACCCGAATCGTGAAATATTAATGAATTGTTGATCGTGTTTAAGAGTTTAATTAATCACGATTAAAGGATACTTTGTGAAACGTGCGTCAGGACTTATAGCACCTACTTTTTCTTTTTTTATTATTTTTTAATCTAAAGCCTTTTCAGGATTTCAACACCGGGAGTCTAGAGTGGTTAATTAGGAAAACATGATTTGTGAAAGGCTGAATCCCGAAACCTGAAAAATCGAAAGACTTTTGAATTTTTCTTTTTTTTTTAGGACTAAGGGTGGCTCCATGACTAGGAAAAAATCAAAGCTTTAGGTTTAAAGGGATACAAAATTAAACTTCGTATCAACATTAGGCTCCATCTAGGGATCTCATTTCCTTGTGGGACAAGAAGAACATGTAGACCAAGTGCCTTCATTGGGTAAATGGGGTCGATAATTCAAATTTTTGAAACAGACCAGGAGGGAAATCGAGACAAGACTTTAGGATCTCTGCATTTGATTTTGAAAATTCTTCAAAAATAAAACAACTGATTTTTTTGAGTAAGGTTCTCAACAGATTCATTTTTTGCAACTGACCTCAGATTTGTATAAGATAATCAAAACCAAATTAACCATTCTACCAGGTTTCATCTAATTCCATTTTCATCAAGGTAAAGTAAATTTAAAGGTGTCAAATTAGGGGATCCGAGAAACCTATAATGTGAATCCAGCTGAAAGAAGAAAAGTTACCAGAGTGTCTTGAAATTCATGTATAATAGCCTTATCAAATATAAATATATTGCTTCACTGTCAGCGAGCCTGTTCAGTACCCTGGTGAAGTTATCCAACTTCCCATATTAAATTTCCTTTCACAACTTCATTTTTTTTTAAGCATTTAAATGATGAGATGAGGGAAATCAATATAATGAATTTCCTTTCTTCATCTCTTTGGACTAGATGGGGGAAATCAATATAATGAATTTACTTTCACCATCTATCTATGTATATTTTCTTTTGTTATGAAGTGGGGGAAAACAATAAGTATGTAATATACTCAGGAAGGTATTTTCTTGAATTCTTTTAGAACAAAGGTCCGTCAACTCACTTGAATAACTTTGGACTAATCTTCTCTCTTGCCTTCAAACATCATTGGCTTCGGGGAAATTATTGAGGGAAACTTCTTGACATATTTTTAAAAGAATTTCCTTGAGTAAAACCAATCAATTTATTCCTATTAGGAAGGCTAATAAGGTTAGGATTAACCTAGACATACTTCTGGTTCAACTAAAGTTAAAGAACTATAAACTCAACCTATTCTCGTTTTTGAAGGTTTGTTTGAGAATTTTTAGAACCAAAGTGAGACCTTTATTTTCTCAAAGAACTTATGAAAAACATTCAGGGTGAGGCAAGAAGTGGGCTTTATCGTGCTTAGGGGGAAAGTGTAACACATCCACTATCATAATTTAAAATTTTTGGGTTAATCTCCCACAATTGTGAAATCCCCAGAAGCCTATATTAGCAAAATGCCGAATCCCTGGTTTAATGTCG
>JZKD02S2108858.1:17687-47574 GCA_000966675.3 Picea glauca
CAGCAGTTCTGTAATATAAATTCATAGTGTTATTTACATTTTCATCGTGCTTTAGCATGGTAATTCCTGTATTAGGATTAATTACAAATTTGGGGGAAACAGGGTGTTACAGAAAGTAAAGAGCTTCAGAAATACTATTGCACACATGACCATTTTTAAGATTTTCTTAGTTAGACTTTAAAACTTTTCCTTAAGTCCCCCTTTCTTTTTTCTTTTTTATTTATTTATTTATTATTTTGAAAATTTCAGTGATAGCATCAACATCGACTGAACTAATAATTTATCCATTTGTATCTCTCAAGGTAATTTAGCTTGAATTTTCAGAGTGTAATCTCATACCTTGTTAACTCCTAGTTTGTTGGCCAAAAGGCTATTAATTTATTACCTTTTTCATTGGAAGACAATTAATATACTTATCTATGCCTGTCGCATTTTTAGCATCTCTAGTCTCTTAGTTGGTCAACAACTTTTCTGCGAAATAAATCAGCATGCTAATTGTCAGGAAATCTCATGAATAAATAAAAAATTATTTTATTTATTTTATTTTTGGAAAAACTTACCGAAGGAAATGAAACTATACAGTAACCATGAAAACAAACCGGTATGTACAATGAGAGTTTAGAAAAACATTACTGCATGAAGTGTTTAAGGTGTCGCCCATTTACAGGGGCATTGAGAATGTTTCTATCAATATTTTCTAATAAAAAAACATTTTTTCTCTCAGAAGCTGAAATCTTATATGGGTCAGACCAGATTGGATCAAAATTGCCATGTTTACCAATGTCTTCTCTCATGGCTTCCCATTTCAGGACCAGATCACCAGGGAGGAAATCTCTATATTTAGATTTTCGATCAAATAAGGCCTTCATGTTATCCTGATATCTATGTAACCTTTCATTCACTTCGGCCTTATTTTTCTAAACTTCAACCAACAGGTTTATCCTCTTGGTAACATCGTTGGGTTCTTCATTTGAATCTTGCCAAAGTTTCATCACAGGTAGAGCAAGACTTATTGGTAAAATGATGTCGCTACCACATACCATCTGAAAAGGGGAAATCCCAATTGATATTTTGGTACTTATCCTGTTATCCCATAGAGCATCTTTTAAATGGATATGCCATGCTTTCTTATTTTCAATCAAAACCTTCTTTATCACAGTAATCAGACTTTTATTAGACGATTCAGCTAGACCATTACCCTACGGATAGTAAGTTGTTGAGTGTCCTAATATGATGTTGTATTTTTGGCATAAGATTACCATGGCCATTGACTTAAATGCTTGGGCATTATCAATGACTATCTTTCAGGGATAGCCAAAACTAGATAAAATATTTTCTTCTAGGAAATTGAGTACTACTGAGTCAGTTACATTTCTTGTGGGAATGGATTCCACCCATTTAGTGAAATAGGCTGTAGTAGTTAGAATCCACTTGTGTTGTATGATGGAATGTGGGTGAATTTCTCCAATGAATTCAAGACCCCATTGTTGAAATGGAGCTTCGGTTTTAACCGGAACTAAAGGTAAAGCTGGGACTTTCTGTTTGCCTGTAAATAACTGACATGGAGTACAAGTTTAGACTTTAGTATTCACACCGATGAATAATCTAGGCCAATAATACACGGCTCTTAATATTTTCTAATCCGTTGTCTACCAAGCATGATTCCTGCCACAAAATCCCTCGTGGAATTCATCTATAACCCTTTCTGTTTCGGTCTCGAATATGTAGCTCAGTAGGAAACCCAAGGGGACTTTCCAATGCAATTTACCATCTATGATACAATATTTTACAGGGTGTAACTTCAATGTCCTCGTTTTAGATGGGGTTAACTCACTAGTACATCGAAGGGTCAATAAGTAAGAAATGATATCGCGATACCAGACTGAAGTAGAGAACTTGTCTTGAATCTCAGTTGTGGGTGTAGTGACGTCAAGATCATCTATTTCTAAAAATCCCCCATTTTCTTGTAGTTGATTTATTCCAAGTACTTTCAAATTTGATTCGGCTAGCAATTTGGCCAAACCCTGACCATTGATAATTTTAGTCGATTTGACTTCCAGGTCGAACTCCTGGGTTTTAGCCAACCACCTAACTCTTATTCCATCGTTGTCTGGCTGCACCAATATATATTTAACATAACTTGACGAAACATAGGCAATGATCTTCGAGTGCAATATGTATGTTTTGAAATCCTTAAGATATTTTACCATTGCATAAGCTTGTTTTTCCAAAATGTCATATTTCAACTCAGTGTCCCTGAGACTTCTTCTAAAAAATGCAATAGGCCGCTCAAAACCTTCATCATTTTTTTGTAACAATACAGCTGCAATTGTATGTTCAGAGGCAAAACAAAAAATAAAAAACTTTTTGTGTAATCCGGGCTTGCCAAGACTGGAGCTTCGCTTATTACTTTCTTGATTCGTTGAAATGACGCTTTGGCTTCATTTTTCCATTTCACCTCATTGTTCTTTTTAAGCATATATGTAATCAATTTAACAATTTCGACAAAGTTAGGGATGAATCTTCTCAAGAAGTTTATTTTTCCTAAAAACGACTGAATTTCTTTTACATTTCTAGGAATATTTATGGTATCTATCGCCTCAACCCTTTTGGGATCGATTTTGATTCCATCTCTTGACACGATATGACCCAAGATTTTACCTTCTTTCATTGTGAAATGGGATTTCTTGGGATTAAGTGACAAACTAAATTTGCGACATTTCTCAAATGTTTGTTTGAGGTGTGTTAGATCTTTTACATCAAATTTAGAGAAAACAATCAGGTCATCTAGATAGATAACAATGAACTTATCTCTTTTTCCCATGAAAGCGATATCTGTGGCTCGTTGGAAAGTTTCCCCTGCATTCATTAAACCAAAAGGCATTTTTTCATACATAAAAGTACCCCAAGGGCTAGTGAACGCAGTTTTTTCTTTTTCATCTTGGTGTACAACAATCTGATTGTAACCTGAAAAACCATCAATCATGGACATTCTGTTAGCTCCAACTACTTTTTCTAAAACATGATCCATATTAGGTAATGGATAATTGTCTTTAAGTGATGATTGATTCAGGTTTCTAAAATCTACACATACTCTGATCTCACCATTTTTATTTCTCATTGGGACTAAATTGGCTACCCACTCAGAGTATCTCAGTGGGACAATGATTTTAGCGTCCAGGTGTTTTTTTACTTCTTTTTCTATTACTAGTAGTAGGATGGGGTTAATCTTCCTGATTTTTTGCGTAAAAGGTTTGACACATGGCTTCAAAGGAATTTTATGTTCCATAATGGTAGTGTCATAAGTTCTCAATTCGTCATAAAACCAAGAAAAAACGTCCTTATATTGTCTAAGTAACTCTGCATACTTTATTTTGATTTCGGGAGACAGATATTTGGATAATTTCACTAACTTAGGAACTTCTTTGATCCTATATCATAATCCTCGACCTCCTCTGGCTGAGGCTGTAAGGTAGTCTTCAAAGGGATGTCATCATGAATAAATAACCTTTCTAAGGGGATCAGACCCTTAGGTATCTGATTATTTTTTAAAATAATCATTTGGTGGTTAGCGATTTTATCTTGAAACTTTTGGGGTTCTTCACCTTCCTACATGATCCAAATAGGGTCATTCTAGTTTTCTTGGTCAACATGTGTTTCAGCAAAGTCATCTATTGTCTCTAAAAAATTTCCGAGTTGTTCATCGTCCTCAAAAACCTGGCAATGTTGTATGTTATTCAGAATGGAAGGCCTGTGTCTCATTAATATATGGTATTTTAATTTGAAAGAAGTGGGAGGTGTGAACATTGAAGCTTCTTTGGCTAACACATCAGCCTGTTGATTTTCTGCTCTTGGAATATAATGAACATTAACAGAGGAGAAAACATTTTTTATCAGATCCCAAACACAGTTCTGATAAGATCTTAACCTAGTATGTTTGGCCTGGTATTGCCGATTTACCTGTTTCGTGATTAGCTCTGCATCGCCAAAGACTTCCAAGTTTTTAATTTTCATTCTCCTGGCATCTTCCAATCCTAATACTAGGGCTTCATACTCGCATACATTGTTAATGTGGTAGGTATTCCACTGTAATATATAAGAGAAAGGGATAACGAATTTGTCATCAGGGGCCACAAAAAACACCCTAGCTTCAGCCCCAAAATAAGATGAGGCACCATCAAAAAAATCTTCCAAACACCAGTGCTATATACATCCTGTTTTACTTTTACTTTTTCTTTTTTATTTTCTGTACAACTTTCTTCTATACATATATCGATATCATCATCGATAGATAAATACAATTTCCTAAATCTTGGTCAGCAATATAAATAGGGTAGTTGTTTTGGTTATGTGGATCACTTACCGTGAATGCTAACCTGGTTTCTTTGTACAAATGCATGAACTATCCTCCAAAGACCGGGATCATGGCATACGTCATGTCGAGTTGGAGGGATCCACCAATTTTAGCACCCCAAGACCTGGATAAGAGCATACCGTACTTTGGGGGTATATCAGCGATGACCACATCCATTAAAACACCTTTCGCAGGTATCTATGCAAGATTTACGACTAAATCCTTTATCATGCCTATACAATTAAACTTTCTTAAATCGAAAGAATATAAATCTCCATAAGGCCTAGTAATTTCAAGACCGAGTCTCTCCATAATGTCTTTAGGCATTACATTGTGAGAGGCTCCAGAATCTAACATGCAATTATGGAGTAAGTGATCGTGCAGAGTCAGAGTGATATAGAAAGGGGTGACAGTGTCTGTGGCACCGTCAAAATGTGGCCCGAAAATTATGTTAGGCTTGTCATCTTCTAAATTTATAACATCGGCCTGACTTTTGTTTTCTAAAAAACTGATTTATTTAGTGATTTGTTTCCTGTAAATTGGATTTTTTTCCAGTTCGACAAGAGGATTTTATTTATTTTATTTTCCAAATTAAAACTTCCTATTGTTTTGTCGATCTCTATGGTTTGGGTTTCTAACCCCTTCTTTTCAGTTTTCCTTTGTTGTGAGGTTTTAGTTTCAATTACAGGGACCTCCATTTTCTTCCCATTTGTGGCTGATGTTTCTGCTAACTTTGTCTTGGTAGGCTGTGTGTCAACAGTTCTACTTTTTATAGTTTATTTCTTGATGTTTTTTGAAACTGACTCATCTGTTTCACCCCTCGGTAAAATCTTTTTCACTGGGGGAGTTGCGAGGCTCTTGTTTCTAGGCCTTAGATTGTATTTTTGGTGGAGTTCAGCCATTATATTGTCTGCAATTTCCGGATAGGTTGAATCTTCAATAATACCACTATTTTTGTTATTTTTGGATCTATCTTTCGTGGTTGCAGATTTTTCATAATCTTGCCTAGTTAAAAAAGGTTGTAGGGAGTCGTCGCCAAGATTATTAATGTCTTCTTATAATTCCTTAAAATTGTCCACGTCTTCTCCTCCTATAAAGTTTTCGCTTTTAAAAGGGGCTTGAAGTTTTCTATCTTCATTCTTAATCTGTCTTGGTGGATTTTGAGGGTTAGGATTCCTTTTGAAATCCTTTCTAGGAAAGTACTTATTCTTCTCTTGATATAGCTCTATTCTTGAGATCTTATTTGAGATCTCTTTGTTTATTCTTTCCATGTCATCTATTTTCTCTTCCGAAGATCTTCCAGATCCATACGGTCCCCCTTGATCTCTATATCTTCTGGTTTCTTTGTTTCCAGTTTCAAATTTGGTTTTCAACTTTCTTGATGCCATCATGTTTGAATCAATCTCTAAGGCATCATCTTCCATCTTGATGAGGTCTACCGATCTCCTCTCCCTCAATAACAGGGCGAAATCAGGGTCGAAATCCCCAGTGAAGGTTACTTTCGCTGCAGGTTGAGAGGGTTTGACCTCGGCTAGAATCTTATTATACAATTTATTGAACCTCTGAGTGAACTCGAGGACTGATTCAGAGTGTTTCTTTCTTAGAGCACCAAATTCAGTTAGATAATAGAGATGGTCTTTCCTTTCCCTCCACTGTCTAATAAAAGCATTTTCAAGTTCCTCATAAGATGGTATAGATTCTATTGCTAGGCCTCGAAACCAGGTTCTTACCTGTCCTTCAAAAGTTTGAACCAAGAGTCTCGAATAGACATATTCATGTTCGATTCCAAGGATATCAACAAATTGTTCAAAGAAATTGATGTGTTCAACTATATTCAAATCACGCTCTCCTGTGAATTTCAAAAGATTCTTCATGTAGGGGGACTGGGAGGACCAAAGGGGCATATCTAGCAGCCACCTTTGCAAGGATTCTAGGGGGTGGTTCTTGGTCGCCAGCCCCACCTCCAACAAAACCTCCTCTGGCCACAACCATTGATGATTTAGAGGTTGTTTCTTGGAAATTATGAGGAAGGGTTTCAGGAAATTAGTTATCGAGAGACAGGAAACTTGAGGAAGGGGAACTAGGGAAAATTGGACTAGTTTCTTCAGACTCACGGGGTGAATATAAAGGAGAATCAACAAGAGTTGTTTCGAGAAAAACAGGATGATCATAGGAGTTTTGAGAGATAGGAAAATGAACTTCACGAAGTGAAGTGTTAATCGGAGTGGGAAGTGATGTAGACATTTTACCTCTATTGGTGAAAGAAACGGTTGGGAAAATCTCAGTTTTAAAATCAGGTGACACCAAACCAGGCTCAAAGGTTGTAATCTTATTGGTAGGTAATCCCCCGTAATACGATGGGGTATTCGATCCTTCAAAAAAAATTCTAGTGTTCGACTCTGTAATTTTATGTTGATAAAACCTATTTTTCGATGATACAATCTGTTTAAGATATCTTCTTGATTTTAATTTTTTTTTTTGGATCTGGAACAGGCAAAGTTTGTTTGTCATCTGGGTTTTTTCTGGTATTCTTTCAGTTAAAATCCAGTTTATTTATCGTGGAGTCACCAAGTGAAAGATAAGGGTAGCCTTATAAGGTTTTCAATCTTTGTTCACTATTAAATATAGAAAGTGTCAATTTTGTTCTTTCCAGGGAAATGCTTCGTTTCTTCTTCCTCGACAATGGTGCCAAAAATATGTTGTTCATAAGTTTGTACTTTAAGGCTCTAAAGTACACTGTCAAGGCATCCGAAAAGATAAAGAGGGATAAGGATAAAAAGGTAGGTTATATTAAAAGGGCTATTGTTGATTCCTTAACTGTCTCTGTCTAGCTTCTTAGTTTTCCTGGATGCTAATGTCTCTTTTAATTACTGCCCATGAATGCTATAACTCAACCCGGTTGTTTGTTGTCTGTAAGATGGTGTTAAATAAATTCAAAGCAATGCTCATTTGTTCCAATAGTACAGGTTCGATATTAGGTTGTCTTGTAACTGGGACAATCATGAGGAATAAATATTGAAAGAATAAATTTGTGTATTTTCTTTTAAGGGTTCGCTATTTTTTCTTCAAAACATGTAAGAAGAACTCCAAAAACCTTGAATTAATAGCATGACAAAAATAAAGGTCGTTTCTGGTATTTGAGTTAAATTTTGAAAAGGAGATATGCATGAAACAAAGAGAAAACATAAAGTTGTCGAACAGGGTGAGGCATCGATTAAAGAGGAATATCACTTTGTTGACAGGAGAAGAAAATAACCAGGAAAAACTCTTCATGAAGCATATGATATTGAAATCTAAAACATTTGCAAGTCTTGTATCTGCTAATAGCTAATACAGAGGAAAGGATACAAACAATTAAATTGCAAGAAGAATTAATTACCACAGTAGAAGTTGTACTAAATTGCAGTTAGTCATTCATCAAAGAGATATATAAAAAATATGAAGCAACAGAGAAACACATAACTCAAACTTGACCAGATATGGAATCTTCAATTTGCATTCGTATTAATTCAAAAGTATCTTCAAATTCTTATTTACAATGAGCCCAGAAAAAAAATCCCAAGATCAGTATCCTGAAATTATATTTATACTAGATCCCTGATGATTGTTGGTTGGTGATCTTGTAACTCCTAGGGGCAAACAGTTAAAAGAATTTCAAACCCCAACCGTTTTCATGATTATCATTTGTTTTCCTATCCTCTCGATAATATAATTTTTCAAAATGATACTTCATTGTTTTACTGAAGTATCTCCTTCTTTTGACATGATACATTCAATACATTTTTCAAGAAGATGTACGAAATTTCTGGGAGGCTCTGGAAGATACTTTGCTTCAAATAAATAGAATTTTCTCTGAGTTACTGGAAGCCGATCTTCAATCCCCTTACCAGTAAACTTAATTGATTGCAATTTTAAGTTTGGCTTCATTAGCCACCTGTCTATTAGGATAACATCTATTTCCTTTAACTATGAAATTTCCATTTGAAATTTGTTCAAACCCTCTTTGAAATTTAATTGGTGTCTTACAATGTTTATCTATCCTAATTGCCCATTGCAATTGTCTCTTCCAATACCTAATGATTCCTTGTCCAATAAATCAAAGATTCTTTCACAATCATCTTTGATTTCTTTAACTATTTTCTTATATTCTGCTATGTTGTTTTCCCATACCTTGAGCATGATATCGCCTCTAATATGCTCTGTGACAGAAAGCTTTAGAGTTTTCGATACTTCTTCATTTTCAGAACATACAATTGCCTTTTGGAAAGTGTCCCTTGCTACTTTAACTTCTTTCTCTTTAAAAATAATATTATCAAAAACATTGCTTGTTTCTTGAAAATAATTCTGAATAATCTCTACTTGGGAGATTACTTTCTATTGCTCAGCTTCTACCTTCACATGTATTTCCAGTGATTGGTCCTGAAAAACTTTTAGGTCTATAACCTGGCCTTTTATTGAGTTCAATTTAGCCTGTAGTTGTCTTACCAATTGTTCTTGCCGAATAACCTGTATTTGGCTAGTCTGCATCTTCTCATTCATCTCGTCTAGACTTGACTTAAGCGATTGAATTTCTTGCTTGTCAGCAGCTTTGGCCATCTCTAGACCTTTATTTATTTATTCTTTGATATTTTTCTCGGTATCTTTTAGTTGATCTTGAAACTTGGTTATCATGTGGTTACTTTGTTCCAACCTTTCTCTCATATTCATAACAATGAATATATTTTTTGTTGCCAGCGCTCCCATGGAGCCCGCCACCTTTGTAGAAAAATCTCCCTCTTCCAAGTTTTACCTATCCACCAACACCCTGTGTTTCTTTACCATACCACCTTCTCTGATATACATCTCCTGTTTTAATACAACCTTCCTCTTTCTACTGAAGAAGTAATCAGAGGGAGGAATTTCTTCTTTGGAGATAGGGTCGAGGTCGCTAGCATATATGACTCCTACTTGAGGGAAACCAAAAGTAGATTGTAAAGGGGTCAAGGAAGTGATGGGATTACCCAAATATATGGATTTCATTTCCCCTGTTGTCTTGGGAGTATCAATAGCTTGGGAAAACCGCTTCATCTGTGTCTCTGGAAGGTTAGATGACTGGTTTGCAAGTTGGATGATAATGTCTATACCCTCTCTAACACCTCTTCGTAGGTTTTGACCCCTTTTAAAATGTCATCGCTAGGGGATTCCTCATGTTCAAATGCTTTCATGCCATAGTGAGCCATGTGGCTACTCACTGTTTGACAAGGGTCATGTTTCCTGTGTTCAAGATTCACCAACTTGACCTCCTCAAGAGCTGCAGCTTCAACTTTGGAATGACCCAGATTGAGTAGCGAAAACATTCCAATCTGTATGGGAAAGATTGGCCAAACTTTCTTTTGAGTTGTCTTTACCTCTATCCCAATACCGCTTGTTATTATCTGATGAGCTACCTCCTTACATACCAGTATGTCAGGGAGGAATTTCATAAGTGCATGAGAAGGGATAGAACATCCAAAAACCCTGATATAGGAGAAATTCTCCTCAATAAACTAATCGGAAACTGTTATCGGACTAATTGGTAGGTGCAGACACTAACATATCCCCCTAGATCCACCTGGATATAGAACAAAACAAGATAGAAAATGACTCTTTCCCTAAGTTATGACCATTGAATTATCTAGTAAGGAGGAACAAGTGACATACCTTTGTATTGCTTCCTAGGGTCTCTGTTGCTCCCACTCCACTCTGGTGCTCTCGTGAGGTCAAGACCAAGACAACACAAGCCAACCAAAGTGAAGATCACAAAACGTATTCAATCTTCAACTTATGTGTATGATCAAGGAGTTACACAATAAAGTAAGAATGACTTTATGGGAAAAGGACATGTTGTTGTATCATATTAATAGAAAGTAGAAGATACAACCTGATTGTCTTGATGTCGCAAGCTTCCTTTCGGTGACTCTTGGTTCCAACACACACACTTTCTCTATCCTTGTATGAAGAAGATCCAATTCCTCTTGATAGACCTACTAGAGTCTCCAAGCTTCTACTCAAGCTGGGTTCTTCACACAATTCCTTCACCAATTCTTCAATTAATCTTGCTTAACCTTTTCCATGATAATTCTATCAATATATAGGAGAGAATGAGATGGTTACATGGATGAGAATGATCCCACCAAATCAGGGAAATGAGTACAATGATAACCATTCAAATGCCAACCCATTTTCTAGAAGATTCCCTTCTAGAACCATCGAGACTTCATCTTTTTTCCAAGATTGAAAACAAGTTCACACCCTAAGTATAGAGCACAGTGTGAGAAGTTCGCACCCTAGCTAAAGGTGGCCTGCAAGAATAGGTCATTCTCGCACCCTAGGCTATAAGCAGCCTGTGAACTCACTTTGAAAATATGTTTTCTGGAAGGGGATGAATGCCACTTTTCTCAGGAGAAAGTTCTTGTTAGGAGCTTGAGTACACCATCTTCAATACACCATCAAGATGACCAAAATCATGTGTAACAGAATGCCCCGCAAATTATGAGGCCGGAATTAGTGACAGCCAAAATACTTTGTAAGCTGCGTGTGTGTGTCAGAAACCAGGAGCGCACCTAATCAGAAACCTGCAAACAACCAAGCATCTGCAGAATATCATACTAGTTCTGAGGTGGGCATTCCCATACTCAGATAACAGATTGATGACATCATAAACATAGGCCATGGCCACCAATCATACACCATGGATCCATACCGTCAAAATATCGCATAGCCACCAAGGATACACTGTGGATCTATGCAAGAAGAATCAAATTAAGATGGCATAGCCACGAGACATACAAAGTGAATCTATGTGTCAACAAATTATACATATTCCATCACAACCTGGACCAAAGAGATAAGATCCAGGGTCTTCAATCCCGTCACCCAAAAGTACAAATCTAACCATGTGATTACATGTGTTGAAGTCGAACATGGTAGAAACCACTTGATTACCAGTCATTGATGAAACCATTAACAAGTGCGAGGGAAATCACCATTAATGTCAATGACTCCCAAGGTACAATAGTACAATCCACCGAATGTGAATAAATGAGTTGAGGTTGAACATCCGATGGAATCTCCCGATTAGGGGTCAATGATGAAAACCCACTGTCAAAAGTGAGGAAACCTGCCATTGAGGCATGCAAGTTCCAAGGTACCAAAGAATTTCTAAGTCTTGTTTCCGGATAATGAGCTGGAGTCGACGGAACAAAACTCGTCACATGAGGGCCTTGATGTATCCCCCATCAATGACACAAAATGAGTAACATATTTTGAAGGTGAAACCGAGTATGATGTAGGTTGGACTGGACACAGGGAAGGCCAACACAGAGAGAATGGACAACTGTAGATGGCCGACTCAATAAAGGTTTCAGATGAACTTCTCTTGAACATATGAATGACACGACCAATGATTTGGTAGCATTGACTCAGAAACGACTCAGGATATGACCTTGTAGAAAATCGAATGAGAGACAAATGGATTTCCCAAACTGGCTTCAAATAATGAATAGGGGGTGTCATGTTCAAGAGCGACACTTACTGCCAATAATACGAATACGAAAACACATCCCTTTCCCAAATTTTCCCCCACCATTTTTGGTGAGTACCTCTTTATTTTTACGCAAGCTTGAGGAGGATAACATATTATTGTTGATGTAAGATCATCCTTCAGATGAGTCCTTTGGAGTATGTTTAACGAACCCTAGGAAGGAGTGGTTCGGTCCCATTACGGGTCTTTCGATGTTTGTTTAACGAGTCCAAAGATAGAAAACCCAAAGGTTTTTCATGATTATAGAGTTTAGAAAAACACTTAAAAGAGAAATTTCTCAGTTCCTTTTTCATAAAATAGTCTGATGAGACTGAAAAAGAGATAAATGATCGCCCAACAGATGCTTTCTTCAAATACTTTAAGGAGCGTGAAAAGAGCAAGGTCGCTCGGCAATATTTTCATGTTTAGAGAGTTTGAAAAGAGCTTAAAGAGGACTCCAGGGGGGTTCCTTTTTCGTATAACCTTGTTGAGCCCGAAAAAGTGATAAAAGTGTGCTCGATCGCTTTCTCATGTATTTTCGAGCATGAGAACGGACAAAGACCAAGCTCGAGGTTTTGTGCAAAAACCATAAAAAACAACTCAATCATGCGACGAAAAAGAGAAGAAATATCTGTATCCCAGTGTATAAATGTCGAAGTCGTCATGTATGCAAAATTCACACTCATAAGGGTGTTAGGCATTAGGTTTAATAAATAAAACAATTATAAAAAACCCAACAAAAATGGTAAAAGTAAATATAAGTGGCTAAAAGTTCTTTTTACCATAGTCATTGTAACTTTGCAAATATTTTAGCCCAAAACCCCTCTTTTGTCCTTGAATTTCAGCGCTCGATTGCGGAGGTACGAGCATCCATTCGACGAACTATCTCTAGCTATGAGGTAAGCTCCTTGTCTTCTATATTTTCATGGTTCAATTTTTCATTTTCATTGGTAAAATTCATGTTTTTGAGTTTGTTTTAGGGGTTAAATTTGCGCTCAGCCATTCTCACAGGCCAGCCACACGGGACCTGCGAGAATGCATCATTCTCACAGGTGGCCCCAAAGGCACCTACGAGAACCTCGTACTGTGCCTAAAGGGCACCTGCGAGAACCACAAAGTGAAAAATTTCTTTGAAGTTTTCTCAATGAAAAAGATACCAAGTCTTGAAGAGAGTTGTTGACCTTCTTCTAATGCTTCTTAAGCAGGCATTTGGCTATCACCATGGTTCTGGAATGGCGTGAAAGAGAGCATGAAGAAGATGATGCTATTGCTAGGAATAACCTGGGCACCATTTCCACTTTTCGAGACTGTGGTATCCTGAAATTCTTTCGTATCCCGGGTATGAGGGCCCAAGTCAAACTATTGGAGTACCTTGTGCATATGTGGGACGTGGACCAACAAGTTTTCCACGTAGGGGTTCACACATTTTCCTTGGATATCAAGGACGTTTACTTCTTGACAGGACTGTCACAGCGTGGGTACCACACTAGCTTGACTGGTAGCAGAGGTGGTGGGTTGCCTATGAGTGAATATTGTCGTTTGTACTATGTTCCAGAGGTGGAAAAGAGAAAAGGAAAAGTGGCCATTTGGGGGGTGCAGGATTTGACCCTTTGCACTATTTTGTTCACCATTTCTTGTATGGATAGGAGAATTTCCACTCACATGATGCTCCAGAGCTACTTTTAGTATGCCATAGAGTGTACTGAGACTCAGATCTTTAACTGGGCAGACGCAGTTCTTCCTAGCGTGAAGAGGCAGTTGACCAAATGCAGAAGAGGAGACCTAAAGCAATTCAGTTACGGGTCTTTGTTGGTGTCCTTCTTTCTTGAGAGGGTTCCCTTACTGAGGTTGCAGGTTGAGTGGGGTCTACCAGCTCTAGAGAATCCAAGAATGTTGAGGTGGTGTAACCTCATGGCCATGCATGTAGCTAGACCAATCATCAAATACAATGATTCATTCTTTGACTGGTTGCGACCACAGATGCTGATGGTCGATGATTATGCCTATGTCGGGTTGGATTTACAAGGAGATCTGGACTTGGCCTTGCCCAAGGGTGCTCAGTGGGGAGATCTCAGTAAGAAGTACACATTTTTTACTTTTTAAATGTTTTTGTGAATTTTATCATATGCAAATGTTTTTATGTTCGTCCAAGGTCTAATTACAAAATTATTTTTTGATGACATAGACGTTGGGCCTTATCGACCACCTGGTACTTCTCCTATTTAGAGACGAGGATATGTGGCTCCAGTGCCACGATGGGATGCTGAAGATTATGAAGCGGTGGAACAAAACCTGGAGGTTTTGATAGGAGACATTCTAGACATGCCTCTTGGAGAGGTTCCGTGACGTTATCAGTGTCATACAGTAGGGGCGTCAGAGTCTATTGGCCGACTGCTTCATAGGGTTGCCCGGGTAGTCATGTATTACCATGAACTTCATCCATGACGTTACTTTGTAGAAGCTATGAGCTTCAGATTTTGAAATTTTGGTTCTCGGATAGAGCTTTTTGTAAAAAAAATTTTGATCGTTATATATACATATGGCTTCTACCGACTTATCTTGTGTTGTGTGATGCTTGTGATGTGATTGATTTATAAAAGAACCAAATGTCTGTCTAATACATAGTTAGCTAATCCATCAGTTAATGTATTTAGACATATAGGAATATGTTGATATTCAATATAATCAAAATAACGTTCCAAGAGGTGAATTCACAAATACACCCGTAACAAAGTAGGACTTCAAATAACATAGACATTACTTAACTTTAGTACTACAAGCTACGAATTGAGTCGCACAACCAAGCGATGAATACCGAGCGAGATAACATCAATCTATAATTCGATAACAACGCTATACTCTGCAATATTGTTGGTCGCACGGCCGAGGCACACACCTCATAGAGTGACAAGTTCGTTTTTAGGGGCGTAAATTTCCCACGCAACAGAAGAAAGGTTCTGAGTACTACGGCTAGCACCATCAGCGAAGCCAATGTGGGGTAGCGAAGAATCTAACATCTAGAAATCAAACACAATGTCACATAAGGGCAGAGACCAGATAACGAAAAAAAAACAAACTACAGTAACACACAAGAAGTATGATACAATAAAAATACAAGTACTCATGCATAGGTGATCTTATGCATAGTACTTCTTCAAGTACAACCCATTTTTGGGTTCACTCAAAGGGATACCATCGTAATATACTAACTCGTAAGATCCTTTCTCCAAAACACGTCTAATGACATAAGGACCTCGCCACATGGCTTCAAATTTTCCATCTCCTAGCATATCTCGATCTTGTTCATAGAGGAGAACCAGATCTCCTTCGGAGAAAACATGAGGCTTGACATGTTTGTCGTATTGGGCCTTGACACGTTTCTTCTGGGCTTCTATGACTAGGGTAGCATCGCATCGAGTTTTGTCTAATCACATAAGGTACAACAGACGTTATTCTTCTGCAGAAGTGTTCGGTAGGAGTTCGATGGCTAGTTTTAAAGAGGGTATCTTGCATTCAATCGGGAGAATGGATTCTACACCATAGACTAACCGGAAAGGTGTAAACCTAGTAGTAGACTTAACGGAAGTCCGGTAAGCCCACAATGATGAAAACAACATTGTGTGCCAACTTGTTTTGTGAATCCCTATCATTCGTCGAAGCATGGTTATGAGAACTTTGTTAATCACTTCGACTTGGCCATTGGCTTATGGATAATAGGGCGTTGAGTTTTCATGGTGAAGACCCAACTTTTCAACGATTTCGGATTGGTGACGATAGCCTGAGGAACACCAAAACGAGCTATGATGTGATTGAAAATGAATAATGTTGCGGTCTTTCCAGTATTGTCAAATGTTGGCATCGCCTCGACCCATTTCGTAAAATAATATATGGCTACAATAATGTATCCATGCCCTCGGCCTAGTGGGGGTGACATGTCATGAAATCGATCCCCCATTTTGCAAAGGGACCAACGGAGACCACAGGGTGAAGATGAGCGGGATGTGACCGTATCTTATGATTATAGTTCTGGAAAGCATGGCATTTTTGGATGACGATTATGCAATCGTTAAATAAAGAAGGCAAAAGATACCTTGCTCGTAAGATCTTCTGGGTAGTAGCATACCTAGACATATGACCACCACAGGCTCCAGAATGGAAATCATTTAAGACTTTCTCGGCTTCGTCGAATGTGAGGCAGCGTCGAAAAACTGAGTCAATCCCACAGCGATAAAGAGTATCCCCGAGGATAATATATTGATGGGCTTGGTAGCGTATTCGAAGCCGGTCAGTAATGGATAAATTAGGCTGGAAAGTCTAGGTTTGGAGATATATGATGATATCTTCATACCGAAGATCATCAGAACTAATGAGGAAAAGGGATTCATCGAGTAATGAATCGGTTGCTACATTTTCCGTGTCAGAGTGGGGAAAGTCGCATATCAATTGGGAAAACACTAAGGACTTCTTGGACCTGGCTCATTCGAATTCCAAGTCAAACTCCTGGATTATAACTATCCATTTGGAGTATTTTCCCCCTAGCAATTGACGTGTGAGAATGTGTTGCATAGGGTTGCAGTTAGAAATAATTGTAGTCTTGTGAGAGAAGATATAGTGCTGGAAACGTTGAACTGCTTGGATGGCTACCAAGGCCAGTTTTTTGACATGTATATACTTGGTTTTGGTAGGCATTAGACTTCGATTCAAGTAATAGATAACATGTTCATTATGAGAGTCATCCTCTTGGACGAGAACCATAGTAATGGTGTAATCCGAGGCTGCGAGGTAGAGGAAATAATCGCAACTGTAATCGGGGGGGAAGAGAAGCGAAGAACGTGTCAGGGACAGTTTCAAAGCTTCGAAGGCTTTGTTTGCAATGGTATCCCATACGAACTCGGACCCCTTTTTGAGGAGTCATGTAAATCCACGAGTTATCTCAGCGTAGTTTGGGATGAAGTGATGAAGAAAGTTTTCTTTCCCTTGCAAACTTTGTAATTGGTGAAGTGTAGAAGGAGGAGGGAGATTAATAATTGCCTCAACCTTTAAAGGATGTACCCTGATTCCTTGACGCAAACCAATAAATCCTAGAAGTCAGCCAGATTCTATGCAGAAAACGCATTTGTGAGGATTCAAGCGTGTATGGTAAAACCGACAGCGGACGAAAATGGCTCGAAGGTGGATTGGATGATCGACTCAGTGCATGGAATGAGCGGGTAAGTCGTCAAGATATGGTTGTGCGATGTTCTTGATATCATGGAAGGCATAAGACATAGTGCATTGAAAAGTTGCATCAGCGTTCTTTAGACTGAAAGGGAGTTTCTGATAGGTGAAAGTGCCCCAAGGACAAATGAAAGTAGTTTTGTGTTGATCCTTAAGAACAATATTGATTTGATTATATCTGAAGAAACCATCCATCAAAGAGAAGATTTATCTTCCGATGCAATCGTCGACAATCTGATCGACGAAGGGGGTAGGAAAGTTGTCCTTAGGACAAGCTTTGTTGATATCCCTATAATCAACGCATACGCAAATTCTGCCTAGTTTCTTGTCGATCGGGACAAGATTGGAAACCCAGTCAGTGAGGGCCACCAGGTAAATAAAGTCGTCTTTGAGAATTTTCTCGACTTCAAGCTTGATAGCAGCCTCTTTACGGGGGTGAACTGGATGAAGGCGTTGCCAGACGGGTTTAGCGTCTGGGTATGTCTTGATTTCATGTATCACAATGTCGGAGTCGATACCCGACATTTCTTCATAGCTCCAGGCGAAGATGTCATGAAACTCTTTGAAAAGTGACGTGTAGGTGACGATTTCATCAGGGGAACACGAAGCTCCGATATGCACATTTTTTACAATTCTAGGTTTGATGGATATGTCGAGGGGAATAGTGGGTGAGATATTGCTTAAGTTCCCTTCGGAAAACACATCGTGTGTGGACTCGAGAATAGTTGAAATGACAATGACAGTCGACGAGGTCGAGATCCGTTGGTAGCTCTCAATGGTTTGTTGTTCCAGGAAGAGGATGGAATGGTGATGGCCATCGTCCCAGGGGGTGTCTTCCATGACAGACATAATCATCTCATTCGTGGGAAAAATGACGCGGAAAGGATCTGGAGATAAATCACCAAGAGAGGGGGTAGAGGGGGTTGCTGATTGAATGGCCTGATAGGTGGATTTGACCAGACTAAAAGGCATTTCATCGTCGTAACGAAAATGATCGCCAAGGTCAGGTACCACCCATGGATCGTGAGACACAGGGTTTCCGTGAATCGAGGTGGAGATCATGTTGATTGAAGTGACAAATGAGTGTGGAACATCGGGTGGTGGTATGGGGAAAGTACCCATTAACGAAGAGTCTTTGAGAAGACCTACACCAACGTTCTCGTAACTGGGAGGGGTTTTGGCGATGAAGGGTATGTTGCCAGTACATGTATCCGAGTTAAAGAAGGCTAATTGGTCGACAGTGACGACCTTTCCTTGATGTGGGAAATGTACAACACGAAAAAGAGTCGACACAACTGCACCCATGGAATCGATCCAGCTACGGCCAAGCAAAAGATTGCAATCGAGAGGAGCGTCGAAGACTTCCACTTTGACTTGGACCATTTTGCCTTCTAGCGTGATTAGCAATGAAGGAAGAACATCGTAAGGCTTAAAACTAGAGCCATTGAAGGCTTTGAGAGTGTTATGGGATTCAGTCAAAGAGGGAGAGCCGATGGCTTTCCAGCAGGTAACAGACATGGCACACGTCGATGCACCCTCATCGATAATGGTTTGACAAATGTTTTTGTCGGAGACAATCACTTAGATTTGGAATGCGAGTTGAGGGGGTAACCTTGGAATGTGGTCTTCTAAGTAAAAAATTATTAAATTTGTGTCCGTCGGGTTGATGCCACTGATAGCTTTCAACAGTGCCTTCCATTGTGCGGGACAAATTTGAAGGACTTCGAGGGCTGACATCGCATAAGGTGCTTGGGCCAAATCTTCAACAATGTTGTAGTTCTGGGCAGCACGAGCATGAGGATTGAAAGTCGATTTCTGAACGACGCCCTTTGGAGGGGGTCGAAGAACTGTGTCAAGGCTCAGTCGTTCGAGATGAAGAGGACTGTTGGTAGGTGGAATCATAGGAGAGGGTTGTACCAATGAAGGAGGTAGATCATCAACCTTCTCTTTAGAGGGAGAATAATCTTTGGCTCAAGTGGTGAGTGCAATGTCATTCTTCTTTGAATCGCTAGTACACATCAATACATAGGACGTAGTAGAGGGGGAAGGTTGGTCATTAATGACCAATCGATCCTATTGTTGAGAGGGAAAGGGTTGGGACAAAACGGTCGGAGTGGGTGGTTTCAGAACCCCTTGAAGGAACTTAGTAACTTCGGCGCGTCATGGACAATCCTTCGTGTAGTGATCATCACCACAGATAAGACAAGGGTATCGAGGTTTGCGCTTATCCCTATCGTCAACATGTAGAGTTTTGGTTCTCTCTGCTTGAGAAGTATTTTTTTCCTCCTTATTCTTACCCTTTCCCTTTCGACATTTTCTTTTACCAATTGGGGTAGATTGGACTGCATTTACCTTAGAAGTCTTGCCGGTGGGAGGGGTAGGAGACGGAGCAATTTGAACATTAGAAGAAGCAGGTTTGGGGTTGGTGCTTGAGGTGGAATGTGATTGGGCATGGAAAGTGCCAATCACACTGTCGGATGCATGAGAGGTAGCTGGAGTAGTTGAAGTGGTGGAAGTGGAAGGACGAGGTGCATCAAGGAGTAAGTCGTAAAGTGTACCCGTTTGTGAGTAAACGAGGTCAAGATATTGAGGACGAATTATGGCCTATTCTTCTATGACAACTCCACCTATGGTGATGTCATGAGCGATGTCATTCACAAATGATTTTGTGAACCACTCTGCCAGCAACTAATCGGGAAGTTCGAGTTTGATGAGATGTCGTCTCCGTCGCCACTCATGAATGTGATCGGATATATGAGTGGCTTTGGTTTGTTTGAAAGAACTCAAAATCTCGATCCCCGTTTCATAACGGATCGGTAACTAGTAGTGGGTGAGGAAATCCATAGCTAGGGTGTTGAAGTTGGCGAAGAAACCTCATGGTAATTCTATATACCACTTCGCAACAGAACCTGTAAGAGTTCTTTGAAAAAGATGTAATCGGATAGAGTCATCCATTAAGGAGTTGGATGAGCACCAAAGGTGAAAAGTCATGATGTGATTGTTCAGGTCCTCTCTCACTTTTCCATCGAATTTAGGGATTTCAGATGGTAGCTTGGATGGTATAGCGAGCCATTCGGGAGAGTGACGGATTGGATCGTTTAAAATCCTCGACAGATCCGGGAGATCCAAAGTGGCCAAGAAGGGTAATTGTCTATTCACATGTGGGTACTGGTGGTTTTGGGGAGGGAGTCTCGTCGGCAAACCAGTGGGACCATAAGAAGTTTGCATATAATGTGAAGACCCAGGCATATTCGATGGTGGTTGTGGAGGAAAGTAGATTATGGGATTGTATCCTTGAACAGGGACGTGAGTTTGAGCATTCGAGCCCCAAATAGGATTGGACGTACCTGGATATGGTTGGCCTATACTAGGGGGTATAACAGATGTACCTGGAAGCTGTTGCCCCCCAGTCGATTGAGGATTATGTTGGATCAGATGGTTCCAATACTGGGCCAAGGATGGAGGAATGTTTTGTTTGTAGAGTGGGGTTGGTGGGGGTTGTCCTCCAATTGGGGGTTGTGTTCCAATTGGAGGTTGTGTTCCAATTGGGATTTGCGTTCTAATAGGGATTTTTCCTACAAGGGGGGGTTGAGTCAAACCTCCTTGGTGAAATTGTCCACCAACAGGAATCTGTTAATTTGGTGTGAACGATGGAATAGTGCCACTAGGATTAGTGCTGTCAGTAGAGGGCGAGAAAGGTCATCCAAAAGGAGGTTGAGGAAGCGTCGGAATGAAGCCAAGAGGAGAGTTCCCAAAAGAAAAGGGACCACTAAGAGTTCCAGATGGGGTTTGAGTAGGAGTGGGAATAAAAGCATTCAATGCACGGTATCCAGGTGGAAGCATCAGGGTGACACTGGGTGAGAGTGGTGTGCCGATGGAGGCTTGACTGGATGCTGTAATCCCAATGTGAATACTCATAGTGTCTATGTAATGGGATATTTCTATAGGGACGGTCAAGATGTGGTCAGATCACAGAGCTTCTGTACCAGGGAAATAATAAGCAGTAGTAAAAGGTATTGTGTCTGGGTTAGAGGTTTCGGGGAACGTAGGTGAGATAGTGATTTCAACGCCTGATTCTGCACCAAAAAGGTCCCGTCTAAAAATGCCAGCAGACCAAAAAGGATCTTGGCCCTCGGGTCTTGGAAAGGGTCTAGTCATTGATCCAGAAGACACAACAACTAAGTCTCCGTAAGAATTCACTCTCATAATATGTCTCTCAGAATCGGGGTGAAGTTGAAAGTCCTCTTGATAATTGGTAATTCGAAAACATTCTAGAGAGTCAGTTCTTTCCACTTGTGGAGTGGTGACATATTGGACTTCACTCTGTTGAGGAGAGCCCTCTGGTGAGCTTGTAGGTAGGGGTTGAGAACCTTCTAGATTCTCTAGAGATAAACCTTGCATTCTACATGAACGACGTGGAGGACCTATTGTGAACGAATTAAAAAATCGACGAAAAGAATCCTAAGGTGAACTTGGGTGAACAAACAACACGCGCTAGTAAACAAAATCTAGGAAACAATACCAAGCAAACAAGACCTTCTAATTCCGAAGTCACTAGTTGGTGATGAAATCCAACGTCGCAACAACAAGATGAGAAGGGACTGGGCTAGGGTGGAAAAGTTACATTGACGACCTGCTTAACGGACTTACACACTGGTGCAAGCTCCCACACATAATCATGGGTATACCCTCCTAGGAGCCCGAGTGAGTTTGGCCAACGTCGATTCTAGGTACTATGAATACTTGCCCCTTCACAATCACCTTGTGTAAGACCCTAAAAATATAGGCCATTAATGTTACCACCGACAACAATAAATCTTGGGGGGACAGTCGACAGTCCGATCCACACGCAAGGGTAGGGTATCTAGCCCGAAATCAACTTAAGAGGCTTCCACTCTTCATCGTGGGTATACCTCTAAGTGACCCCCGTAATACGTGCAATATCTACACCGATATCAACAAAGCAAGGTGAGTAACTCTGTCAATATTGATGCGACCTCGTGTTTGACCCTTGTGTGAGAAGGGCTTCCCAGGACGGAATGTTGTAAATGGAATTTTGACACTCCTTAACATAAGATTCTATTGTGTGTTTTGTGCTTTGGAGAGTGTAACTCTCTGCCTATTCCAAAGTGCTAGCCTAGCTAATTGTTGGTGCAATAGAGTCCTAGAAAAGAGTTACTAGTTAAATTTTAAAATTACGTAATATTTTTAAGCGTTGTTGTTACTCAAAGGAAACGGAGGTGAAACCAATGTTGTGTGAGACTCTGACCCAACAATGCATAGATAAGAATGAAATATATCAATTTTCGTTCGATGAATCCTATGTATAGGAGGGAAAGATAAGTGTTCCGGAACAATCTTGAACTACGATACACAATTTTATTTAAAATGAAATCTCAACGAATCACGCAATAATGACAATTTTCTATTTGTTCTTTTTCAACAATTTCAACAATTGATTTTCAATATTTTCAAAACGAAAATGCTTTTAAAAGAAAAATGTTTTTTACTTTTCAAAAAGGATCTACACCATGGTGGTGAAAGTAAGGAAGAATAATAACTAATGAAAAAACAATAAACAAAACCCAAACCAATCTTTCAATGGAGACAAAAACGACAAGCAGACAAAACTAGTCTTTTCAATTGCGTGAGAACAATGATCTTCCAAATAATGAGAAAATGAAAATGACAAAGAATCCCAACTTTCAAACCAATCACTAGCTCCTAACCAAACAAGTACTCAGATTCTAGGATCAGAGAGTATATCCTTGCTAAGAAAAGTCAAGAGATGAGAGTTGAGAAAAAGATGGACAGGAAAAGCCTTTGATTTCCGAAAATTGATCATGCACAAAATCTGAAGTCAAGAAAACATCAACCAGTGGTCCAAGAAGTTCTTTTCAGACACCTATACTGATCTGGGCATCTGAGCATGCAAAAATCTTAAATCCAAAAATTTTAAGAGAGGGTTCACAAGCTATCAGTAATACACAGTGCGAGAATGGATCATTCTCGCAGGCTACCTCTGAGCAGGGTGTGAGAACCTCGCACTGGACTTAAAAGAAGAGTGCAAACTCAAGGTGTTCTCGTAGGCCACTGTGGGGTTCAATGCGAGAAGGCCTGAAACTAAGAAAAAATTTGGAAAAAGACAAAAATTTTGAAGGGACTTCTTGACCTAGAGAGTCTATCAGGGTGTCCTGAAGACTTAGAGATTGATAGAAATGAAGAAAGTTAAGGCAAGAGCAAATGTCCAAGGAAAAACACCAAAAACCACTAAAAAAGGGGTTGCATCCCCAGTGGAGTCGCCAATTTTGTTATCGGACTAATCGGTAGGTGCGGACACTAATAGATCTCCCTAGATCCACCTGGATCTAGAACAAAACAGGACAGGACATGACTCTTTCCCTAAGTTATGACTATTGAATTAGCTAGTAAGGAGGAACAAGTGACATACCTTTGTATCGCTTCCTAGGGTCTCTGTTTCTCCTGGTCTGCTCCGGTGCTCTCGTGAGGTCAATACCAAGACAACACAAACCAACCAAAGTGAAGATCGCAAAATGTATTCAATCATCAACTTATGTGTATGATCAAGGAGTTACACAATAAAGTAAGAATGACTTTATGGGAAAAGGACATGTCGTTGTATCATATTAATCGAAAGTAGAAGATACAACCTAATCACCTTGATGTTGCAAGCTTCCTTTCAGTGACTCTTGGTTCCAACACACACACTTGCTCTATCCTTGTATGAAGAAGATCCAATTCCTCTTGATAGACCTACTAGAGTCTCCAAGCTTCTGCTCAAGATGGGTTCTTCACACAATTCCTTCACCAATTCTTCAATTAATCTTGCTTAACCTTTTCCATGAGAATCCTATCAATATATAGGAGAGGATGAGATGGTTACATGGATGAGAATGATCCCACCAAATCAGGGAAACCAGTACAATGATAACCATTCGAATGCCAACCCATTTTCTAGAAGATTCCCTTCTAGAACCATCGAGACTTCATCTTTTTTCCAAGCTTGAAAACAAGTTCGCACCCTAAGTATAGAGCACAGTGCGAGAAGTTCACACCCTAGCTGAAGGTGGCCTGCGAGAATAGGTCATTCTCGCACCCTAGGGTATAAGCAGCCTGCGAACTCACTTTGAAAATATGTTTTCTGGAAGGGGATGAATGCCAGTTTTCTCAAGAGAAAGTTCTTGTTAGGAGCCTGAGTACACCATCTTCAATACACCATCAAGATGACCAAAATCATGTGTAACAACAACCTCCTTGAGGTTTCCTATTACTGAATCCGAAATACGGGGGGGTGCACAGCCATACAACATCTGATGCACTAGTATCACAACGAAATGAAAAATTTTGTAAAAATAATCCTTAACATTTTCTTCCCACAACTTAGAATGATATGCATGAATCGGTTCAGTGTAGGTTGGTTTCCAACTCCAATTCATCAAAGGGAAAGGAGTCGTGAAATATATAGCATCCATGATGTATGCTGACATGTAAAAAGCTACTGGTCTGCCACTAGATCTCACGGTTTGATACTCCATAACCTCCTTAGCTAGGTTATCTGATAGAATTTTGTTCCAATTGAAGTTATAGCCTTCGGTTGCTTCATGTAAAAGGGGCACCCATTCTACAGGGAAATGGGTAGGGCTTTTCTTTCTGAACAGTATACATAACATCATTACCACATAGTTCATGTACTCGTTCGATGAGGTTCTGGTATAAACGTTATGGGTATCGGCCCTTAATTTTGGTGGGTGTCTCCACCAGTCTTTGATTATGCTGGGGTATGTTTGGTCTGCCTCTGTGCATTCTTTCCTTTGAAATTCACTTACGAATTTTTTATTATAAATATGTTTAGAATTGGGAGACAGTTTGTACATTACTTGTATATGTTTCAGTCTGAAAGAGTCGATGAAGACCCCTTGGCTATCCATAATGCTTCTATTTTGCACGTCTATCCTCTCCAAATCCCAACTGATCATGTCGTTGTATGTCATGAGTCATGGGCACGTGGCTACTTTGTGAAGTTCGGACTCTCCTATGTCTCCTAGTTTGTTTTTAGAATCATTGGGAAAATTCTTGATTTCGTAGTCCAAGGTTTCAAAAATTTGCCTCCATGATTTGATGAAATCAATGGCATGCGGTGTAGTATCAGACACAACATCTCCTTTTGGGCTTGAACTTTCAACTACTTCTTCACTTTTCTTGGGTGCCTTTCTAGGTTCCCTAATGTTCGTGTTTAGAATGCAGTTCTATCGCAGAGAGAAATGCGTCCATTTGTTGAATGCAATTCACTTATGAGTCTAAACAATAAGAATGAAAATTCGAAGAAACCAAACCTTTATTAACCTTTAACTCTTCTTACAACGGACGTACTAAGACAAGCGGTAAAACTTTAATGTTTTAATGAGGGAGATATGCCCAGAGATACGCAGTTAAGTTAAAAATATCTCTATTCATCTATTACAGATATTATCGTATATCGGGGATTTCAAAATGGAGTTTTGAAAGGACTACTTTCACCAAATCTTGAAATGTGAAACGCGAAAAGTCGTTTTAATCTTTATTAATCTTGTTTTAAACTAACTTAAATTTGTTTTAAATTTTGTTAAAAAATTTGCGATTTCGCATTTCGGAATTACAGGGATCCTGTACCCATGAGGTATGTCATAATCAAACTCCGAATCATGAAATCATGATGGGATTAGTTTAGACGTTGATTACTTGTATTAACTCTTTAATCAATTAAGATTAGTAATTAACTTCTTCTTTTCGGAAAATCGGGGACCGGGAGTTCAAGGGTTGACGCTTTGACAACACTTTGATACAAAGAAACCTGAATCGCAAAATATTAATGAATTGTTGATCGTGTTTAAGAGTTTAATTAATCACAATTAAAGGATACTTTGTGAAACGCGTGTAAGGACTTATATCACCTACTTTTTTATTATTATTATTTAATATAAATCCTTTTCAAGATTTCGGCACCAGGAGTCTGGAGTGGTTAGTTAGGAAAACATGCTTTGTGAACCTTTCCGTCCAAAAATAGAGGAATATACTTGTCGAGTTGTAAAAGTAGAGACCTCCTTCAAAGATTATGTTTCTGTCCTCCATGTTATGCAGGATGATAGTGAAGAAGCCTTTTGATCCAATTTGGAGGTCATAATGACCCTTGGGATTCCACCAGTGTTGAATCCATTTGACTAAATCCTTTTATGATGGCCATAATCCCAAAACTTTTCCTATCAGGGCAAAATCCTTCATGTATTGTTTCTGGTCTTCTATTCTTGGAGAGATGATAGTATATTTGGGTGTTATTGAGGCCGACGGGATGCATTTGTCTGGTTCCCAGGTGCAATTCGTTTTTGGGTGGTTTGATTCAGGGTCTATTTCCATCGGTTTCTCCTTCAGCATCTCTTCCTCCCAGATGATGCTCTTCATTTCCGTTGGTAGCTCAAAGGGAAGACGTTTGAAGTGTTTGTAGTTTTTCTCCGATGCGGTAACGGAGCTGTAAGAGGGGCCAAGAGGCCCCCCTTCCTCGACCTCCATGACTGTAGCAAGGGCTCAAGGTAACACACACATGGGGCTCGTGGTTGAAACCCTAGCAAAGCCGCATGCGAAAAAAACACTTTTGTGTAATATTATATAACTATATGTTAATCATAAATTTTTATTTCTTTTAAGAGAAAACAAAATTATAATTTTTCAAAAGCTTTAGAGAGATCTAATTTTATAAGCATACCTAGATACTTAGTCGAATGAAGCGAGTGGATTACTTCGTGAGCCAATATGAAACTGTCCAGTATCTGTCTACCTTCCACATAGCCCGATTGTTCCAGATAGATGATGAACGATAGGATGGGTTTAATACGCTTAGAGATGATCTTCGTGATAATATTATATATTACATTGCATAGTGCAATAGGTCGGAAGTGAGAAGGGGAGGTGAATTTTTTCTCTTTGGGAATGAGAGTGATAAAGGTGGCATTGAGGGCTTGAAGGACCTACCCAGATTTTATGGAATCCTCTATGATTTCCCAGACTTCTTCACGAATGATGTCCCAACAATGATGGAAGAAATCTGAAGTAAACCCATCCAGCCCAAGAGCTTTGTCAAGCATGGTGTCCCCGAGGGGTTGATCTACTTCTTCTTGAGTGATAGGACTCATCAATACCTCGTTCTTCTCTTTCATGATCTCCTTTGGAATGTTCTTGAGGATAGAGTCAATCACATGGGATCGATCTATAGGAGGTTCTGTAAGAAGGTTTTTGTAGTATGAGAGTAATTCCTTTTCTATATCTTCGTGTTGTTGAATCTCCGGGCCTTGGTCCAAAACCAGGTGAGTGATGCGATTTGTGTGTCGGCATTGAACCATCGATTTGTGGAAAAAATTGGTATTTTTTTCTCCCTCTTTGAGCCATTGGATGCGACATTTATGTCTCCATAGGATTTCTTCTTGTGCTCATCTTTTAGATAATTGGTTGTTGAGAAGAGATTCTTTCTCCTTTAGTGAATTAATGAGGCCTTGAGTTTAGATATGTTGTTGAAGGTTTTGTATTTGTTGACTAAGGATTTCTTGAGCATGGAAGATGTTTCCAAAAGTGGACTTATTCCAATATTTCAATTGCTTCTTGAGGTATTTTATCCTCTATTGAAATTTGCTCATAGGAGTTTCTATTGGGATTGATGCTTCTTTCCACTAGAGCTTTATGTTAGCTTGAAAATTCGGGTGTGTCAACCAAACATTTTCAAAGAAGAAGGGTTTCCTGCTTGGGGTGCCACTGATGTTTATCGATAAGAGAATTGACCAATGATAAGATCCTGGAGTATCGAACACTGTGGCATTCCAAGCCAGACCATCCAACATGATGGATTCTGAAATTAGGAAGCGGTATAATCTACAAGAGACATTTTTTTCCCAAGCGTCTATTGGACCAGGTGAATGGACCGTTGTCTGTTTCTACATCAATGAGATTCAATAGGCCAATGGTTCAGTGGAACTGCTCGCTGTTATTTCCAAGCCTGCGCATTCCCCCCTTCTTTTCCTCCTGTTGTTCCTGAGTTTGTACTTTAAGGTTCTAAAGTACACCGTCAAGGAATCCGAAAAGATAAAGAGGGCTTAGGATAAAAAGGTAGGTTATATGAAAAGGGCTATTGTTGATTCCTTAATTGTCTCTATCTATCTTCCCATCTTTCTTGGATGCTGATGTCTCTTTCAATTAATGCCCATGAACGCTCTAACTCAACCTCATTGTTTATTGTCTGTAAGATGGTGTTAAATAAAATCAAAGCAATGATCATTTGGTCCGACAATCTAGGTTCTATATTAGGTTGTCTTGTAACTGGGACAATCATGAGGAATAAAGATTGAAAGAATAAATTCTTGTATTTTCTTCTAAGGGTTCACTATTTCTTCTTCAAAACATGTAAGAAGAACTCCAAAAACCTTGAACTAATAGCATGATTAAACTAAAGGCCGTTTCTGGTATCTGAGTTAAATTTTGAAAATGGGATATGCATGAAATGAAGAGAAAACATAAAGTTGTCAAACAAGGTGAGGCATCGATTAAAGAGGAATCTCACTTTGTTGACAGGAGAAGAAAATAACCAGGAAAAACTCTTAATGAAGCATATGATATTGAAATCTAAAACATTTGCAGGTCTTGTATCTACTAATAGTTGATACAGAGGAAAGGCTGCAAATGATTAAATTGCAAGAATAATTAATTACCACAGTAGAAGTTGTACTAAATTGCAGTTAAGCATTAATCAAAGAGATATATGAAAAATATGAAACAACGGAGAAACACATAACTCAAACTTGACCATATCTGGAATCTTCAATCTGTATTCGTATTAATTCAAAAGTATCTTCAAATTCTTCTTTACAATGTGCCCAGAAAAAAATCCCAAGATCAGTATCCTGAAATTATATTTATACAAGATCCTTGATGATTGTTGGTTGGTGATCTCGTAACTCCTAGGGGAAAACAGTTACAAGAATTGCAAACCCCAACCGTTTGCATGATAATCATCTATTTTCCTATCATCTCAATAATAAAAGTTTTAAAAATGATACTTCATTGTTTTACTGAAGTATCTCCTTCTTTTGACCTGATACATTCAATACATTTTTCAAGAAGATGTACGAAATTTCTATAATGCCCATCAATATTTATATCTAACATTGTTATCTTCACGAGCATTTATTTCTTAACAGCATAATACAATATCTAATCAACATAATATCAACATAATATCAATCTACTTACCAGCAACTTAAACAATTTAGATTCATCAAATAAATTCATCGCAGAATAAATAATTACATAATTCAACAAGGTACCTGATTCTGATGYTGTTTCCRTTGCCCRCTGCCTTCCTTCTGCTACCTTCTACACAGTCCAGTCCTGCAAACAYAGAAAACAATTGCCCAAAACCTCCTGTCCACCCTGCCAACTAGGAAAACAACCTAGCTCCAGGATATCTACGGATATCCTGGCCCTCCGAGCCCAAAACCTCTAGCAACCCCGGTCCAATGTGTAAATCCCAAACACAAATCTCTCCCTGGTCCAAGACTCAGAGTTCTCCCCCAAAATCATTCTCCCCCTCTCGAATGAATGCCTCCCCCATCAATAATCCTCTCCCCCTTTGGTTTATTACATAGTTAATTAATTACTTTATTTAATAATTTATTAGTCACTAACCATTAGTCTAATACTAAACTATTTAATATCTCATTTAATAATTACACCTTCAT
>JZKD02S2108891.1:0-12643 GCA_000966675.3 Picea glauca
TATATTAAGAAAGTTTTTGTTGGGTTTTCTCCCCCCATGAGGGTTTCCCAGGATAAATGTTGTGTATCTTGTGATTGTGTTTCTCTCAATGATCCTACCTATACTATTGTTATCTAGTAAATTGAAAAGAAACCTAATAATAGCTCAAAAATTAACATGGTATCCGAGCTAAGCTAAAGAGAGCATCTTTCATTGGATAAAGAAAAATGTCATTGTTGTCGTACAAGAAAATTAGGGCTTTTGTTGAAGAGGAATATCAGCCTAAAAACCATCTAGAAAAGTGTGCTCTAGCCTAGGGAACTCTTTGGCACCTTGAGCACACCTTTTCAACGGACAAAACATCTGGAAAGTCAAACCCTAGTTTTTGACCGGTACCAAAAAACTAAAAGTACTAGAAAACCAAAAAAAACAGGAAACCAAAACCAGTACTAGAATTACCAGTCCAAATTTTGCAAAGCTCAGTTTCAATGGGTAAAATTTGGATTTTCAGAAATCTAACTGCACCAACTTACTCGCCTCGGCTCAGCGCATCTAGCCCCTAGATTAGTAGCTCAAAACTTAACATGGTATCCGAGCTAGGATGAAGAGAGCATCTTTCATTGGATAAAGAAAAAAGTCATTGTTGTCGTACAAGAAAAWTAGGGCTTTTGTTGAAGAGGAATATCAGTCTAAAAACCATCTAGAAAAGTGCGCTCTAGCCTAGGGAACTCTTTGGCACCTTGAGYRCACCTTTTCAGCGGACAAAGCATCTGGAAAGTCAAACCCTTGTTTTTGACCGGTACCAARAAACTAGAAGTACTAGAAAACCAGAAAAACCAGGAAACCAGAAAAACCAGGAAACCAGAACCAGTACCAGTCCAGATTTTGCAAAGCTCGGTTTCAATGGGTAAAATTTGGATTTTCAGAAATCTAACTGCACCAACTTACTCGCCTCARCTCARCACATCTAGCCCCTRGATCAGAATTTCAAAATTTGAAGTTTGAAAAATTAGGGTTTCCTCATAAAACCTTAAGTTGCAGTTGCAGTTGCAGTTTCAGAATCAATTGAAGTATCAACTGCAGTACCAGTTGTAGTCACCTTTGAAGTTTTTAAGAGTTGGTAATTATTATCGTTGCTACTAGATGGTGCCACTACCTGCAAACACTATTAGAGGTATGTATTCATAGATATTTAAATTGTTAAGCTTTAAAGGGTATTTGCAAGAGAAGGGGTCTCTTACCATAGATCCAGAAGGATCTCAAGATCCAACACATTCAGAGGAATAATGAAACCCAAGTTTGATTATTTTGATATGCATCTATTTGTTATGACATTATTTTGATCTAGGTTGCATGTTTAAGCTATGACCATCATATTAACCTTTGGTCAAAATTTAAGTCAAAGTATTAGATTGATTAAAGTTGAGATCATAGAGTTTATCCTCTAACCCAACTTTCTGTCAAGATAGCATATTGTCTTTGTATAGAAGACAGGTTGAAGAAAGCACCTGTCATCTTGAGTGAAGGAGACTTGGAAGAAAAGCAACACACTCATTCTTGAGGACAAGGCTCCAGGTTCCAGGTTAGATTAATTAAGTTGATAAGATTCAAAGTTGCACATGACAAGTTGATAACTACCCCTTTACAAGTAAACACTATAGTTGAGGTAGCAGTCTTTGAAAAGTATTATACTTGGTAGCATGTGAGCATATTGAGATAAATGCTTAATGTAATCATTTACCAGATACAACTAACATCTCCTCTAGGAGAAACTTCTTGTGTTGGTTCCATGTTACGTTGGAGGAATGTTTGATCATAACACTAGAAGAGTGTTGAACTCATTTCACATTGTATTTCTTACTTTTGATCTTCGTTTCAGACAGGTCACAAGTGATAGCTCTAAAGGAGATATTGTGACGATTATTCGTGCTATTGTTTTATTTACTATTATCAAAAGAGTATTATTCTTGCTTGTTGTTTTGTTGACCTTGTTTAAGTTCATAGGTAATAACCCCGAGGAAGCTATATCGAAGGTTGCAGAAGGCAACAGATTAGATGAGACATGAAAAAGACTATGTGCATTGTGCATGACCATATACATTCATGTACCAAAGAAGATGAAGAAGAAGTTATCCTTTGTGATCTAGAGTATCTCATATGGAGATTGATTGTAAGGAGCAAAAGGCTTCAAAGATGATTGAACATTAGAACAAGAACTCACAATAGACTTGTTCAAAAGATAATGAAGCCACCTTGACGGGAAACATAACTCACTTGAAGTATGACTCATCATTTCATATTTATACTTGGTATTCAACACCAAGTATACCCCATAAGAGATGATGAAGTCCTTGTAGACTCAAAAGAAATCGAGAGTAAGCCTGATCTTAGAAAGGATCAAATGAAGAGACAACTTCCAAGACCAGGAAATAGATGCCATGAGAAGACTAGATTGTAGCTTCAGAAACTTCTAGGAGATATGAGATATCCTAAGAAGATTCCCTTGTTTTAGTGACAGAGAAGGAAGCCAATTAGAAAGACTAGGATATGGATTCTTCCGTGAGACTAGAAGAGAAGTCAATATTGACTTCCAAGATTGATTTAAACAGATCAAGCATGTTGCATATGTACAAAGCCTGATGTGTGTCCAGAGGATTCTCTGAGCAAGATGGAGAAGACTATGATGAGACACTTACTCCAGTAATTGAAGAAATAGTTCAAGTATTTATGAAGACAACCAGAACAACCATGATTCATATATAGTATGAGATGTAGGGGGAGAAATCCCCATATTTAAAATTGAGTGTCAGTTGGTGCATTACATTAGTTGGGTCATGGATACATGACTACAATAAAAGATAGAGTTACCTCCATGAAAGAAGAAGAGCTACCTTCACTATCAGTTATTGAGCCACTCTCAGTTTCAGATGAAGTTTTTGCTATGATGAAGTAGAGGAGTTATTTTCAAATTTCAACAACCACAGTGAGGATGAAGCAGTCATTCTCAGCCTCAGAGAAGCTGCAGGTGCAAAGTCCTAATTCCATAAGGAACAATTGCAGAAAGAGGAGAGGACATACTCTCATGCAATGATATAGACAGTGCTTTGCAGAGAGCACATAGAGCTAGCACATGATTGTGCAGATTGAGTTGCAGCTGAGAAAGTGTACTAGATTGGTACAATGTAATGTGAAAATTTGGTTTGAAGTTGAAGATAGAAAGACTCGAGTCTGCAGGTTGAAGAAGGATCTATACAGGTTGAAGCAAGCTCCTAGAGCTTGATATGGAAGATTTGACAGTTTCCTGAAGAGCTTGGGCTTTACCACGAGTAAAGTTGATTCTAACCTTTACCTCAAGGTCATGAATGATGAGCCAATAATGTTACTACTATATGTAGATGATGTATTCTTGACAAGATGAAGAAAAGCTCATTTCAGATTGCAGAAGAATCTTTCTACAGAGTTTGATGAAAGACCTAATGCTTTATCTCTTAGGTCTTGAAGTTTGGCAGAGCCCAACGAATATCTTCCTTAACCAAGGGAAGTATGCAGTTGAAATAATGAAGAGGTTTAAACATGTTGGAATGTAAATCCATGTACACACCCATGGAAACGAAGTTGAAGCTCCTGGCAGAAACTTCGTCAGAATTGGTTGATGTTACTCTGTATAGACAAATTATTGGTTCGATGATGTATCTGACGAATACGAGACTGGATATATGTTTTGTTGTGAACACCTTTTGAGTCAGTATTTGGTAGAACCCATACGTGTTCACCTTGATGATGCAAAACATGTGATGAGATACCTTAAGGGTACATTGGATATTGGTCTCTGCTATACTAGAGATCATGACTTCAGATTGTATGGATATACTAATTCAGATTGAGCTGGAAGTGTTTCTGATAGAAAGAGCACTTCAGGATGTTGTTTCAGTCTGGAGTCAACCAAGACTTCATGGAAGAGTAGGAAGCAACCCAATATTTCTCCCAGCATGGCAGACGCGGAATATATTGTAGCATGTTCCACCAGTTGTGAAGCCATATGGCTTTGGATGTTATTGACAGATCTATTTGATCTAGGGATGGAGGCCATCGTGATCCTATGCAATAACCATAGTTGTATAAAAATGATGTGTTCCATGATGAGTCAAAGCACATAGAGATCTGGTATCACTTCATTCATGATATGATGCAGAGAGGAGCTATAAAGCTCCAATACGTTGGCACAAATGAACAGGTTGCAGATGTGTTGACCAAGACTTTGTCTCGTGTAAAGTTTGAGAACTTTCAAGACAAGCTTGGTATAGTCCGAAAGGACCTCCCTCGAAAGGGGGAGTAGTGTTGATGATACTATGGTATCTTGATCAATAGCGGGTAGCTCAGTTAGGATTTTATATCCTAGGGGACTAATCATCCATGGACAAATCCCAAAGGTCCATAAGGATGGGTTGTCTGACTTGTGCATGTATATGCTAGCTTTGGTCAATAGTGGTAGCTCCGTTAGGATTTCACATCCCAGGGAATATTTTCATTCCTGGGCAGATCCTTTGGATCTGTCAGAGTACCACAAGATGTTGATGCCAGCTTCGTGTTGAAGATTTCCAGCTTCGCGTTGATGTTGTTGATGCCATCCTCGTGCTGAAGATTTCCAGCTTCATGTTGATGTTGTTGAGATATTAGCTTTGTTTTGAAGATTTCCATCTTCGTGCTGATGTTTTTGATGCCAACCTCATGCTGAAGATTTATTTCTTCGTGTTGATGTTGTTGATGCCAACCTCATGCTGAATATTTCCAGCTCCATGCTGATGTTGTTGATGCCAGTTTTGTGTTGAATATTTCCAGCTTCATGCTAATGTTGTTGTGATGCCAACCTCGTGCTAAATATTTCCAACTTCATGTTGATGTTGTTGAGATGTTAGCTTTGTGCTGAAGATTTTCATCCTAGTGATGATGTTGATGATTCTCCAAGCCTTCATGTTGTGATACTGTTGTTGTTGATGTTGTATCATCCTTGTGTTGTTATTGATGATGATGATATATTAATGTTATACTAATCCGTGTTGATGCAAATGATGATGATGTTGCTTCAGTTTCTTGCTAAAGAAGATGATGATGTTACTTTAGCCTCACGCTAAAGGTGATAATGATGTTACTTTAGCTTCATGCTGAGGAGGATGATGATGCTACTCCAGCTCCATGCTGTGAATGATGATGATGAGAAAAACTTTTGATGATTTATAGATATGTCATTCAATGTTCCAAATGTTGTTGATGTTGTTTCCCTCTCTCTCTCTTGATGATGTTGTATTGAGTTGTATCTGTAGAATACCCTTGTTGTTAAAGGGGAGTGTTGAAATATTGTAACTCCAAAGCGTATTCTATTTATTATTGAGTCATTATTAAATAGATCAATCCCCTTTTGTGGATTGATCATGCCAGGCAGTGTAATTGACCAAATCCCCTTTTGTGGATTGGTCAAATCCTAATTATATCATGTAAATTAAGAAGTCGACCCCAAGCCCAATTAAAGTGGTTTTAGCCACTAAGAAGACAAGTCGGCCCTGCCCAGTGAAGAGACACCTTTCCAACACCTGCCAACTAGTATAAATAAAGGAGGCCAATGCCTCATTTGTACACTCACACATTCGCTCATCAAGTGCGCAAGTTTGGTAGCTACAATTCAGAGAAGAAGGAAGAGAGAGGCGCATTGCTCAGTGTTGGATATTCTCTAGTGTTTTAGTTTATTGTCTTGGCATTGTATTGGCTATCTATATTAAAGAAGTTTTTGCTAGGTTTTCTCCCCCATGAGGGTTTCCCAGGATAAATGTTGTGTATCTTGTGATTGTGTTTCTCTCATTGATCCTACCTATGCTATTGTCATCTAGTAAATTGAAAAGAAACCTAATAATAGCTCAAAACTTAACATGCATAACTCTTCTTCATATCCTAGGAAACTTTTGAATTATGTCTGATTTCTATCATTTGCTCTTCCATTTCTTTTAGAAAATCTATTCCAATAACAACTTTGTCTATTGGTTTATCCCAGTTCGTTGGTGTGTTGCACTTCTTGCCATACAAGGCTTTGAACAAGATCATTTTTAATGATGCCTGGTACATATTGTTGTAAACAAATTCAACTAAATGAATATAGTCCTCCCATTCAGATGGTTGGTTCATCACATACATTCTGAGCATGTCCTCAATTATTCAGTTGGTCCTCTCCATTTTCCCATCCGACTCTAGGTGATATGTTGTACTGAAATTTAAATTTGTCCCAAAGCCTCTGAACAAACCTTTCCAAAAATTGGATGTAAACTTGAAATCTCTGTCCGAAACTAATACCTTGGGCACTTCATGTAGTCTGAAAACTTATTTCATGTAGATTTTTGGAATATTGGTTTTCTTGTGAGTTGTCTTCACAAGAATAAAATGTGCAACCTTAGTCAATTTATCCACCACTACTATGATGAAATCATATGGTTTCAGAGTTCCAAGCAACTTTGTAATAAAATCAGTTGTAACTACTTCTCACTTCCATTTCAGAATGGGAAATGGTTGTAATAGCCCAGCATGATGTTTATGCTTAGTATTTACCCTCTCACATTCTAGGCACCTGACTATGCATTCAACCACTTATTTCTTCTTTCCGAGTCAAAAGTATTGGCTTCTTACAACTGCAATTGACTTTTGATATCATGGGTGCCAAACATATGGCACATTGTGAATTTTTCAACACTATATTTTTCACCTCCCTGGAATTTGACACATAAGCTTTGTCTCTATACATGAGAACTTCATCTTACTTTATCTCAAAACATTTAAATTTCTGTTGCAATTTTCTTTGCTATAATGTTTCTTTTATTTGCAAATAGTACTGATTTAAATTTGCAGCCTCTACAATTATGTATTTCAAATAAGTTTTGTACATGATGATGGTTGTAACATGCATCTCATGCTCTCTTTTGTTGAGTGCATCGACCACTTGGTTCTTCTTGCCTTTGATGTGCTTAATTTCAAAGTCATACTCATTAAGGATTCAAGCCATCTACTCTGCTTGAAATTTAATGTTGGTTGTCCAAACAAATGTTTCAAACCATAATGGTATGTTCTTAGCTCAAATTTTCTTCCCATGAGGTAATGTCTCCACATTTTTTGCGCATGAATAATGGTTGTTAATTCTAGATCATGATAATTCTTCTCATGCTCTTTTAATTTTTGGGACTCATAGCATACCATATGATCATTTTATGAGAGGAGTCCACCAAACCCTTCTGTACACGCCTCTGTGCACACAACAAAGTCTTCATTAAGGTTTGCAATCTTCAATATTAGCGCAATGGTCAAAATTTCTTTCAGTTGCTAAAAGTTATTTTCACATTCAGAAATCCATTCAAATTTCACTATTTTTTTTTGCAAAGAAGTAATGGGGCTTGCAATATTTAAAAAACATTTTATAAATCTTTGGTAATACCATGTAAGATGCATGAATGATCTGACCTCTGTAACATTTCTTGGCGTTGGCCATCCTCTAATGGTCTCTATCTTCTTAGAATCAATTGTTATCCCATCTGCTGAAATAATATGCCCTAAGTAATGAATCTTGTTTTAATAGAAGATGCACTTACTTAGCTTAGCATACAACTTATGCTCTCTCAAAAATTTTAGCATGATTTTTAAATGTTGTTCGTGTTCATCCTTTGTCTTTGAGTAGATAAGTATATCATCTAGGAATATAATTACAAACTTTTCCATGTATTTCTTGAACACTCCATTCACTAGGCACATGAAAACAATTGGTGCATTTGATAGCCCAAATGGCACTACCATAAATTCATAATGGCAGTATATTGTCTTGAAGGTTGTCTTGTTGATGTCTTCTTTTTTTAACCCTCAGTTGGTGATAAACATATCTCAAGTCAATCTTAGAAAATATTCTTGCACCTTTTAGCCAATCAAATAGATCATCAATCCTTGAAAAATGATAGATATTATTTATGGTAACCTTATTTAGCTGTCTGAAATCAATACAAAACCTTAAGGTTCCATCTTTATTTTTCACAAAAAAAAATGGGGCACCCCAAAGTGACACACTAGGACATATATACCCCTTTAAAAATTCTTCAAGCTGCATCTGCAACTCTTTCAACTCTAGTGTGCCCATTATGTAAGGTGTCTTGGACATTAGGGCAACTCCTGGCACTAAATCATAAGATAAATCAATGTCTCTCTTTCATGGTAGTTCTAGAATCTCCCCAAAAACAACTCCAAAATCCTTCAAGAGTGGATGGTATTTAAAACTTGGTGTTTCATCTTTGGATGCTTCTTCCATATGGGTTGTAAAAATTTGGCATCCCTTCCTGAAACTCTTTTTCAACTGCATGGATGAAATTTCTCTAACAACTACAACTCTTGGAATGCCTTGAACTTTTCTTTGTCACCCATTTTCATCAAGACAAGTGATTTTCTTGTTGTAGTAGTCTAGGACAACATGGTGTTTCTCCAACTAATCCATGACAATTAGATAGTCATATGAACCTAATAGTATGAAGTTCACATTTACCTTTGTGATGAGTCCATTCATGTCTATTGGACAATCTTGGACCAACTTGTTGATTTTCCTCTCAGCCCCCATGGCTAACTGAACTAACCAAGATTTCTTATGCTTAGTCCTTTGCAAGTGAAATCTTTCAACAACATTAGTATTTATGTAACTATGGCTAGCTCCAGAATCAATTAAAATTTCTATGGGATGGTTATCAATCTTAACTTCCACTTCAATCATGGGCGATTGATATTACTCTTTCTTGTTTGCCAAGGATGCATAAACCCTTGGCATGTTTCCTCCCATGTATTTCATTGTTTCATCCTCCTGAATATTGTGGACAGTCCTCATTATTTCACCTTTGTGAGGGAAGTTTTTATATAAGTGATCTCCCTCACATCCCCAACACTTCATGGACTGTTGTCTTAGCATTTTCCCAAATGAAACTGCCATCCTGGGTTCATTTTGGGCCGATTGTCCTTGTCAATTTTCTTAGGAGTTATTTCTAGAAAGGGGTGGTTTAAAACCTTTCTTCCTTTTCTCATTTTTACCCTTCTTTTCATTCCTAGATTTTTGGAAGATGACCTTCCTATGTTCTTTTCATTAACACATTTTTCTCTCCTTATGGACTTCTCCAAAGTCTTGGGGTTATCATAGTGTATCTTTTCATTGTAGGAGGGTAACCCACTCATAAATTTTTGGATTTTGAAATCCTCATATTTTATGAAGCCCACATACTTCAATAACTCAAAGAATCTCTTCTCATACTCATCCATTGTCATGTTTCTCAATTTGAGTTCAAACAACTCTTTCATCTTATTTTCATAGTAATTCTCTGATAAATATTTCTCTTGCAAATATCCTTTGAATTGCCTCCATGAGACTTTCTTCTAGTCATCACGTTGTTTGGATTGCTTAAGCTGATCCCACCACATGGTTGTTTTACCTTGTAGGTTGTAGGTTAAAATTCTAGTTTCTACCTTTGAGGGGTAATCATGCAACTAAAAATATTTCTTCATTTCCAACAACCATTCTTCAACTTCTTCTCCCTTTCTATGCTCTCCATTAAAAGTTGGTGGCTTAATTTTTTTGTTTTCACCTTGTAAAATGTGTAACTCATGCCTTCTCCTCTGCCTCTTGACAGGAGACACAATTGGGTTTCTCCTTGGCCCTAAACTTGCATGAGATATCCTATTGGATTTATCTGGGCAATGATGACACATGCTCATACTTATTGATTGTCTATTATTCTCGTGATCATCCCTTTTGTTATGGGATATAAATGATGCCACCTGTCTAGAACTAGCTACTTGTTTTTTTCCAGAACCTTTATTGGCTTGTTTCTCCAACATATTTATACTCTGACGTATCTCCCCTCAATTTTTCATAATCTTATCATTATCTTCCCTATATATCTACACTTCTCTCTGCGGGGTTCTCATAGTGTCAACCATCTCCACAGGCTCCTCTCTGCATCTTCTTCCATTGGAATGTGTCTCAGCATTTCCCATGCTGAAATGTCGACCTGTAATATCTTTCTCATTGTTGTAAGATCCTTGGGCATCTTCCATATCTTTATTTCTCATATGGGAACCAAGTCCGCTTCCATGTACCTCTAATTTTGCAAGAAATGTGCATGCAACAATTGTAGTTAGAGTTATGCATAATATAAAATATTTTATAAATTATATTACATGTCATGCTTTCAACTGCATTTATGAGGAGTATAGATGCATTGAAATATAATTCTAATTATTTATACCCATTCCTTTTTGAAACAACTCTCAATGAATGTATGCATGCCTCATTCCAAGTTTTGAGCGAAAAGTTACAACTTCTCAAGTTGTAATTTCCACTCACTTCTCTATTGTAATGCTACAATTTTTCTGAAAAACTGTAATGTTTAATTCAAAATTGTAGGTTGATAGATTGTTTCTCCTCCTCAAGACCTTTCTATTTACTTATTGTTTTCCCAAATCCGATCTCTGAGCCGATAGTTATGGTCTGTGGAAGTTTAGATTGTTTCTCATTTTTACCCCTTATTGCTACATGTGTCTTTTCTCCCATCTTGTACAATTTCAGGTACAAAGATTCAAAATCTAATTCCATGGTTGTTTTCTATGGTTAATGAGATTTCAACAAAATTCTCCTGCATCCCAAATTGACAACGAAGCAAGAAGTTATTCCCTCTGGAAGTAAACTAGTGCCAGAAATATACTTTGTACTATTTCAGTTGTAATTTTCTCATACTAGCTCTGTTTTGTGCTTATAATAGCTTGTTGGAAATCTCTTTCCGAGTTCTTTCATTTTAAGTAGTAGAGATTATGGGTACCAAAGGTACATAGTTATATTGATTTTAACTACACAAAAATGTTGTTTAGGGCCTCAAAATGCCCCTGCAAGTTGATGACCTTCAAAAATATGAATTTTTTCATAGAAAATTGATTGTTTTACTATTGCAACAGTATTTTAATCTGAGCCATTGATCTCAAAATTGGGAGTAATCCCAACCATCAATCTACTAAACCTTTCCTGATCTTGTGGATGAATCTCCACTATTGATCGTCAACTTGAGAGCAATCTGGACTATCCATTCCCCACATTCGAAACTCCATCGACGATCGATGATGGCAATTTATTTTAGATGAATGAAACACTTCGTCGATTTTTCCGATCCGACCATCAAAAATCAACAATTTCTCTTGGTCGAATGAAACACTTTGTCGATTTCGTCGACCCATCTATCGACGATCGTCAATTTCTAGGCTAATGTGGCAACTTGGCCGAAATGACATGACACGTGGATGTTAGCATGGCATGACATGTGGATGATGACATGGAATAACATGTCAATTTTGATGTAGCATGACACCTCATCCTCGTCTCCCCCTTCATCAATGATTGACATTTCCTTTGGACGAATGAAACATTTTGTCGATTTTTCCAACCTAACTATCAACGATGGATGATTTCTCATGGGTGAACTAAACACTTCGTCGATTTTTCCATCCCGACCATTAGATCAACAATTTCGCTTGGATGGATGAAACACTTCACCGATTTCACTGAACCAACCATCGACGATCGATGATTTCCTTTGGCAAACTAAATTTACTCATGAATTTCATTGAATTTTGATACTTAGAAATTTTCAACCAAAATCCAGGATGAATTTGGGTCGTCCATCTCCTTGTCAAAATGAGCTTGACCATTGATTCACCATACTTCACCAACTATGTCGATAAGTATCGACCATTGTTCTTCTCTATTATGCCAACTTCGAAAATGGATCTCGATTGTTCATTTGCTCCATTTTTTCAAACAACAAAAAAATGGATCTCAGTTGTTGATCTCCTCCATTTTTCCAAAATCTAAAAATGGATCTCGATCGTCGATCTACTCAATTTTTCCAACTCTAAAAAACTTGTAAGTTTTTTTATCAATCTAGGATGAATATAGGTCGTTGATCTCAAAATCAAATGCATACTCGACTTTCGATCCATCAAACTTCCTCAACTTCTTAAGCCACCATTAAAAAATAAATTTTGACCTTCCAGGTCGAATGGAGCTCTGCAATCGACATATTGACATCCTTGATCACCTCTTGGACATTTCTAAGGGAAATTTTGACCTAAATTCTCTTAGAAATATTGAGAATTCATTATGGTTTTACCATTTTTCCCCTAATCTGTCACAGGTGAAACTATGCAACAATAAATTTCCACCAAATTCACTTGGGTCTAGGCCCATACAAGCTCGGTGTTGAACGACCTTGAGCTCTGATACCAATCTGTAACATTCCCTAGCTTAACTGAGAAACATTACTAGTGGAATACACATAAAAATAAAAAAATTCTACTTAAATTCTTGTAGCTTACCAACTACTTAATCATACAGATTTAACCATTATCTAAATTCATATACAACATGTTGAAATAACATATGAATGCAACTAATAACAAATTACAACAACATATTAATCAGTCCCATTCATAAAGATAACGCATAGTAAATTAAACTCATAATATAATTCAGAAAATAGATAAAACACTTATCTTTTCAGAACAATTGTGAAACCAACTACTTGGGATGGACATTCCACCCAACCATATACTTGTTGTTCCT
>JZKD02S2108891.1:62571-102052 GCA_000966675.3 Picea glauca
AGATGATAAACATGTTTGGAGTATTTGTCTCATCACCACAATCCAATATCTCTAACCAAGGAACTGGGGAAACTGTTGAGAAGATGGAAGAGGAAGAAGAAGAGAGAGAGAGAGTAACAAAGAGAAATAGAAATGTTGATGTAATATGTTTTACTTGGTGGTCAAGATGAATATGATGAGGATGAGGAAGTGGTTGAGGAAATAAATACCACCCAAGCTTCTCAAAACCCTTATAATTTGAGTAAAGGGACTCCTTTAACACCAAGTACTCAATCAATTTTTGTAAACCTGAAAAGCACATCCCCCAGTACTTCAAAAGATTCAATCTCTTCTCTACCCATTTCTAATCTAGAATATAGAATTTTTGAAGACTTGCAAAGTAAAAAATAAAATATTACTATGTTTGACCTCTATAGTTTAACCCAATAGAAAAAGGTACTTCTTCAAGCCTTGAATGAACCTATAGAAAACAAACAAAAATTATCTACATGGAAAAAACAAGATTTACAACCAACACCACCAATGTTAAAGTCCACCTTTATTGTTGATTTTTTATATCTTTAATAGGAATGTTCACAATTGTCTGATTGATTTTGGAGCCTCCTTAATTGTCATGTCATATTTTGTGTGTAAGAAATTGGATGTTGAACATATTAATTTCTCCACTCATATTACCCATTTGGACAAATGTGAGGTAAAGGTGATTAGTAAACTCAAATATGTATTAGTTAGATTAACCTCTTACCCAAATGTTCACCAAGTTATTGATTTAATTTTTGTAGGTATTCCAAAGGCTTATGGATCCCAAATGTTCACCAAGTTATTGATATAATTTTTGTAGGTATTCCAAAGGCTTATGGATTGTTGTTAAGTAGGGATTGGTCCAAAAAAAACTTGAACATTACTTTTCCATAGACTAGTCACATATGTGGCTACCATGGAAGGGACAAAAAAAATTAGAGTAGATCGAGAAAAATACATGAAACACATCGTTATTAGTCTTGAAGGAGAAATGAATCAGTTTTGTTTTCAAATTCTGTTCTTGGAAATCACTTTTTAGAAACTGATTTTAGGAATTTTCTTGCTAAAACTTCACCTTCGGAACCTGATAAATAGTGTAAACCCCTCCGTTGCACTCGGAATGATGTGCCTCGTTGTAAGATAGTATATTTACATAATATTAACATTATTGGTTTGCAAGTAGTTACTAATATTTGGAAGTTGTATTTTGATGGCTCAAAAAAGCAGGAAGGAGTAGGTGATAGTTGTATCTTAATTGATCCAATAGGTAAACAATTTTTAATTTCCTGCAAATTAGAGTTTGAATGCAGTAACAATACAACAAAAAAAAATATTTGATCTAAATAATCAGAAAGGATATAAATTTAAATCTTAGATGCATTCAAGTCTTAATGAATTCAAATATTATGGTGAGGCAAATAAAAAATTCAATTCATTGTCATTCACCTCATTTCTAAAACTACTAACAAGAGATATGGAATTAATTGACAAATTTAAATCATTCAACATTATTTCCATTCCATAAAGTAGAAATATAGAAGCATACACTTTACCTAACATTGGTTCTCATTTGGGTCCTCCAAATGGTCACTATCATTGATAAATTTTCTATCAAATTGATTTTCAGGCCATCTATCCTGGACAACATCACAAGTTATAGGTTTTCAATGAATATTAGTAGATCATTGACTCCTTAACTTGTGAGGTAACTTTCCAAAACAATAGTTACAAGTTTTCAATGAATATTAGTAGATCATTGACTCCCTAACTTGTGAGGTAACTTTCCAAAACAATAAAACAATATCATGGATGATGAAGAGCGTACAAAATCCTTGGAAGACCCTCAAATTAAGATCATTGACTTGAAAGCCAACACCATACCCAAAAATGTAGTCAAATTGGAAAAAAAAAATTGATCTACAAGACAAATTCAAGAATCCAACCAATGTTCTGATGCATGATTCATCTACATAATATGAAGTGATCAATCTAGAATCTAATAATGATCCAAACTAACTAGGAAAGACAAACATATGTTAAATCGTTTAAATAGTACAATGATGTATTTTTAAAGACATATAATGATCTAAAGATGTGTGATACAAGAATAATTCAACACACCATCCCAATAAAACAATAATCCAATATTTTTCAAAAGAAACATTGAAAGATGCATCCTACTTTAGAACCATTAGTATAGAAAGAATTAAAAAAATTGCTTGATGCTAAAATCATTTTCCATGTTTGTCATTCCACTTGGATGGATGACATACTCCCCCGTTCATAAGAGAAGTGGGAAAATCATAATATGTGTTGATTTCAGAATTTTAAATCAAGGATCTATAAAAGACAATTATCCAATCCCTCCTATGAAACAAATCATGTATTTAGTCTATGTTTTTGCAATGTTTTCCTTGCTAGATGGGTTTTCTTAATATAACCAAGTTTTGGTTTCTGAACATGATAGATTAAAAACCACTTTTTGAATAAAATGGGGAACACTTGCTTACAAGAGAATGAATTTTGGTCTCACAAATGCAGGTGTCAATTTCTAGAGAGCTATGGACATTGCACTTAGAGGTTTGATCAATAAGAGTATAGTAGTTTATTGAGATGATGTTACTATTTTATCTAAGAAATGTTCTAACCACCTACAACATCTCAAATAAATGTTTTAGAGATGCATGAAGTATGGTATTTCACTAAACCCCAATATGATTATTTTTGTAGTGATTGCATAAAATTTGACTGGGAATGTAATATCTAAGAGGGTGTAATGGTGGACCCTGGAAGAACCAAGGCTATAACGCAAATTCCTCTACCCCATAATAAAAAATCAATGCAATATATTTTAGGAAAAACTAATTTTGTAAGAATATGTGTTTGTAACTTTGTTGAAATTGTTAAACATTTTTAGAAATTAATCAAGAATCATGCACAATTCAAGTGGGGTCCATTGGAAAAGGAATCCTTTGAGAAAATAAAATGTGTTGTTGTTACTCTAGTATTACACAACCCCAATTTCGAAAAGGATCTCCTTTTATACACTTTTGCTTCAAAACACTTTCTTTATGTTGTCCTTACTCAGAAAGATCATAAAAACAACAAATTTCCCATCTCTTCCATGAGTACATGGTTACAATGAGATTAAACTTAACTACCCTACTATTGATTAATGCTTATGTTGTGGTTAAGGTTGTAAAACAATTTAAACCCTATATCCTTAAGAACCACACTAAGTTCATTGACCATCACCTAGCGATATGATCATTGTTGGTATAGAAAGAGATGGGGGAAAGAAGGGGCAATTGGATGATATCAATCTAGGAGTATGATCTTAAAATTAAACCTGCAACTTTTTTTAAAGAGAAAGGTCATTGCAAAATTGCTACTAAAGCTCAAGATCATGTTTAGAAAGAGGAAGAAGGTCGGGATAATGAGTTTGTTGTCTAAAGCAATGAAGTCATGTACATTCTAGTCAATATTGATTCATGGTATTATGAAATGAAACATCACTTGCAACATGGATCAAGTCTCACTCACCTAGATTAAATAAAAGAACATATTTGAGATTAAAATCCACTCAATATCAGCTAATTAATGGTGTTCTATTTAGAAAAAAAAATTATGATGAAGTATTACTAATATGCCTAGAGGTTGATGACGCTAAAAATATCTTGAAATACCTATATGATGAGCCCATTGGTGGACACTTCTGAAGAGAAACCACAACACATAATATACTCAGAGTTGGTTATTATTGGTCTACACTTTTAATATATTCCCTTTCTCATACCAAAAAATATGAAATATGTCAATTCTGTGTTGGAAATGACAAAAACACAAAGAAGGTTGGGACAATGAGTTTGTTGTCTAAAGTAATGAATTCATGTACATTCTAGTCAATATTGATTTGTGGTATTATGAAATGAAACATTACTTGCAACATGGATCAAGTCTCACTCACCTATATTAAATAATAGAAGATATTTGAGATTAAAATCCACTCAATATCAGCTAATTAATGGTGTTCTATTCAGAAAAAATTATGATGGAATATTACTAATATGCCTAGCCTAGAGGTTGATGATGCTAAAAATATCCTAAAATACCTACATGATGATCCCATTGGTGGACACTTATCAAGAGAAACCACAACACATAATATACTCAGAGTTGGCTATTATTGGCCTACACTTTCCAGAGATTCCCTTTTTCATACCAAAAAATATAAAATATGTCAATTTTTTGTTGGAAATGGCATAAACACTATTATTCTTTTGTAGCCAATGACAATTGATAGTACACCCTTCAAACAATGAGGATTATATATTATTGGTGAAATTAATCCTAGCTCTTTAAAGCAACACAAGTACATTTTAACAACAATGGATTATTTCACCAGATGGACAACATCCATTCCTTTGAACCATAGGAATGAAAGTGTAGTCATACAATTTCTAAAGCAACACCTCGTAACCAAGTTTGGAATTCCTTCTATTCTAGTTTTTGATAATGCATCATATTTTTTCATTGAAACCCACTAAATATGCCTTAAATAAAGGAATCATCATTCAATATTCAACCAATTAATATCATAAAGGAAATGGGGTAGTTGATTCCACCAACAAAAACCTCATTTGAATTATAAAAAAGATTTTAGTTGACCATCAATAGTACTAGCATAATGCTCTTCCTAATTCCCTATGGGAAGATCGAGTTACTCCCAAAGTTGCTCTAGGTACATCGCCTTATTTTCTAGTGTACGGAAAACAAGTCATCCTTCCTTCAATAATTTTCTTCCCTTCTCTTAAACTATCCTAATCAGCTAGGGAGCAGAGTTCCTCATCCCTCTAAAATAGAATTGACACCTTACTCAAGTTAGAAGATGAACGTTAAAAAGCTAAACATGAATTTGCAACACATTAACAAATTGTTAAATTGTGGTTTGAAAAACACCCAACTGAGAACAATAAATTTTAGATAGTTCTTTGGTGCTTAAGTGGGACAAACAAAGTGAAATAAAGGGTAAGCATTTGAAATTTCAGCATCTTTGGCTTGGCCCCTTTCAGATTGTTGAAAATCTTGGTGTTGGAACTTACATACTATAGAACATGGAAGGAGAGTTGGAACATCTCCCTGTCAATGGAAAAATTCTAAAAAATACTTTTATTATTTGTCTCATAGTGGTTGACATGTACATAGTAGTAGGCTTCATTTTGTTAGATTTTCTTCATGATCCTCAATTTATTTTAATTTTAGTCCTTGGGATAGGTTTCATTGATTCTAATGCACTCTTAAATTTATTACAACAATTTACTTTTCTCTGAGGTTTGAATTGCATTTATTTCCTTTTTGTTAATGATTTTCTTTGCAAGGATTGTCCACTAGGTAATCAATTTGAAGTCCCCTTGATGGGTAATTGCAGGGTCTTGTGAAAAGAAATCACACTTGCTAATATTTGTAATTTTCCATTTTACTTATCAGTCATGTCTTAGACAAAGATGTTGTGATTAAATGACCCATGTTTCCTGAAGAGGTTAAAACAATGGTGAAATTGGGCCTTCCCCAGATAAGTGGTGATTTAAGCAACTTGAAGATACCACCCATTCACATTAAATGAGTGTGCATGTGAGTTTTTTGGTTAAATATTCAAGGTTAAATATGTTTAGAGCATATTCCAACTACTCAGAAGTGGTCAATCCTTCCCTAAAAGAAAGCATCATCCCCCCTAGTTATAAATACCTATTATTTTCCCCATCTACCATTGATGTAACATATATTTAAATTGGGCGCAGGATCGGGAAAATAAATATAGTCATTTGTTGGGGGAATGAAAATATCTTATTTGGGACTATGGATGCTCGTTGATTGTGAAGAAAAACATGTGATCTTAATTTATAGTAGTAGAATCAATAGATTCATTCATTTTTGTGATAAGAAAACCACTTCTACATCCATGTTGTGAACAATTTCCAAATCATGATTTCTCATGAAGGTTCTATGAAATGTGGTGGTCATTATGAAAATGCAAGAGTTCAAATGGGTGATTATTTTCTAAAAAACCACATGTTTGCTATTGAAAAGGGTGGTTGTGACATTGTCTTGGTAGATGAATGGTTAGGTAAATTAGGCCCCATCTATTAAGTACTTGAACAGATCTGCAAATATACTTCATAAATAACGAAGAATCTCAACAAGAATAATCCAAACCATTCCCCAATAATGAACACAAGAATATAAACAAAACCCTTATGGTAGGGAAACACCATACAATGGATTATATTACTGAAGGGATCCTATCATATTCACTTACCTCTTCGAGGGGGAAAAATCCTAATGAGCTACATTCTCCAAATACAATATTTCTTCTTCATACCCCATTACATTGCTTGAACCCATTTATATAGTGCTACCAACCACCTAAGAATATTCTAGAGGAGGAACCTTCTAGAAGAAAAACTTTTTAAGAAGTCCTCTTACATTTATTATGTTCACATATATCTAACTACCATAGTGGGCCTAAATTAATAATATAGTGGACCTAGTCCACCTTACATGGAATGGCCTCCATTATTATCACTATGGGCCCTTCGGGGGGGGCACTACCTCTCTAGCTAGACTACACCATCACCATGGATTTCTGTGAATTATACATGAGTTTCCAGCACGAGGAACATAGGTACATTTTTAAAGGAATTATCATTGTCTATCCCAAGACAATCATCTCCCACTGTATGGAAAAACTTCTTTGATATTTTGGCATTCAAGCATTGTGTCTCAATTCTATTCCATTCAAGACACTTTCCCAACCCATCCTAGGATGTAGTTAGTACTGGAAAAACACCAATTTATCTTTGAATCTCCCCAAGAACTACCACCCTCATGAGGTGTGCATGATCATTCTATTATTTTCATACAAGGTAGCCTCCCACCCAATGTATGCACATATCACCATCCATTTTCTCAAAAAAAATGAAATAGTCCAGGAATTTCTTATCAATGGTGTCATTTTCTTTAGTAGCAACCCTTGTTTGTCATTGATCATCATGGGCCTCAAGAAAGAAGGCACTTGGTGCATGTGTCCTATTATCCCCTACCCTAGGGATAACTAAGGAGATAACATCTTGAGACCCATAGGTCCTAGACATGGAGTATCGAGAGCCAGATGACTTAAGCATGGCCTCGGAGGGCCCCTCTTTTCTTCAGTGCAGTCCACATATCACCAGCAACAGTATCCATCGCACCAACCTAGTCCTAAAGTAGCAGTGAGTCTTTCTCCATGAAGTAATAAGTATGGGTATCATGGTATGTATCACTCTAATTTTTGAAGCACTTGAACATGTTGTATTGAATCCTTATTCATTTCATGACGTTTTCTTGGAAATTATGCTCCTTGCCTCGTTCAAACCTGGAAGGGTGACACAGTGCCCTAGTAAGTTGATTTCCCTTTAGGATGGGTTTCTACTGGGTGGATCTTTGAAGATTCATCGTTTGTTCCCTCCATAATTACCACTTTTCGTATTTATTCCTTCCATCTCCCCTTTCCTTTTTCTGCATTGGGATTGGCTACACTAGGAAGGGTTGTACCTTACCTTGTGGGAAGAAGGGGCTAAAGGCCAAGACAGTAAAATTAGTTGGAAAGAGTTAAAATCCCATTTTGAAACCCTTGAGATGCTTCACCTAGGGATCCCCAAGAAAGAAATGAAAAAATTATCAGTAAGAAAATGGAACCCATAAGATAACATAAACACTCAAGGTATTAGTTGATGGATAGGAGGTCTCATCACGATCTGACCGATTATGACCATGAGCATGTAGCGGTGTGACATTACCACCTATATGGTCACCAAACCAAGGTAGTGGCTCTTGATGGCATAGCCAAGAGAAAGGGGGTCTCATTATGAGACAACCTTCTCATTTCCGTGAATTTTTTGTGGATAACGATGTCACCTCTGGTCATCAAGTCAGGATAGTGGCCCTCAACTATTCCCTTGAAGCAAAAGAGAAAAATATCAAAATAAATAAAGATAAGAATAAATGGAAATGAATGGGATAACAAAAAATTGGATCCATGACAAGGTGCATCTCACCCTTCACAAAGGCACCCATAGCTGAGAATCTACATTTCCTTGCTAACACGTGCACCCGATGCCCAAATATTTACCCCATTCCATCTCATACACTTACATGACTTGGACTAGACTCCACCTGGGAAACACCTCAAACTTAAGAGAGGTTATCCCAATAGGACACCCTGAGACCCTCTCCAAACCTGACCTCTCAAATTGCATAACACCTTTGAGAATTTTTTTGGGGCTAAGGGGGGTTTGATGCACATGTTCGGGTAATTTAATTATTAGATGTGATTTACATGCTATGATACTTGTGACTTATGAAACCCTGGAGAGAGTACTTGTTTTCTCGGCAGGACCTTTCCCAGTGGAAAAGTACACATGAGTGAATTATTATCTCAGACCTTCATGGGGGCTCAAATCCCACATATGGACACTAAAACCCCAACCAGTGGGTAAGAAGAGATTGAAGGCTTGCACTAAAAGAAGGAAGGGTGTTGTCTTTGAAGACACTATGGAAGACCTAGACCTAGGTTTTCATTCTCATCCCACCTGAACATTGGCCTTGGGAGGCCTTGGAATTCACTTATGCAGCCCTAGACGTCACCTGTCAGTTGGGGCTATCACGTTGGAGGCATTCATGAGGCAATTGGCACGTGTGGGAAAATTTTATGACTTTTGAGGCCCAAAATTTCATCTCCTTTTCCCAACATCCTACACTTGAGGCCCAACGTCACCCTATAGGAGCATGACGTCACCTTTGGATGCCTATTTAGATGTTAATTGAATTTATTTGGGTAAAGTTTAATTTTTTTTGTGAACTGGCTAGGTGAGCCCTGATAATTTGACCTAAAATAATTAAAGGTTAAATTTTGGTACAAGTAAACATAAAGTGACATTCATTTTCATCATAAATAATCACACACAAGTGGTGGACTGAAATTTTCTTCCTCTTTAAGGGTCATTAGCTAAAATAACTAGTGCACATCTCTTGGGAGAGATATATGGTGGTGTATTTTGGCATTTTTCATGGTGGAATGGTCTTCAACTAGGGTTTGACTTGATTATTCTTGGTGGAGTAAGTAGAAAATATGAATTTTTATTCATGTAATGAATGTTTGTGGTAAAATTTACTTGTTTCATGTGTAAGATTATGAAATTGCTTGTTTAAACCCTACAGGAGAAACAAAAAATGCGTTTGGCTCCCTACAACTCTTCTACTAGCTTGATCTTGCCAATTATACATTTTTTTTGGAGTGATTATTAGAGCCCTAAAGTGATAGCTCTCTAGTAACCTCACTCTAATCACCAATTAATTTTATTTCAAAAAAGTTAAGGAAGGAAGGTACGCTAGGGCCTACAAGTGCCTACTCTCTATCAAGACCTCCCTTAAAGACTTAGATGCTTGAGGCCTCGAAGTGCCAACACTTCTTGCATCTACTTCTTCCCTTAGATGAGTATTATCATTATTTTATTTCCCAAGTGATATTGTTACTATTATTGACTCCATCAAACCCTAAAAGGCATTGATTTCTATACTCTTGTGGATGAACTAGATCAAAACAAACTTTCAAATTATCTTCTTGAAACTTTCACTAACACTAACATCAATATTGTGGCTGCTATAATCTTTGTTGTATCCTTTATTTTGTGGCCCTAACAAGCATACTAACCTAAAAAAATACCCAGAAATTTGTGCTAGCCTAGGTGATACCACCCATGGCACTAATCTTCCCTTTGCTACCATTCCAAGTGCAAAATTCTGAAGGTTGTTGAAGGTTGTTGTTGTTGTTGTAAATATTGTTACAACCATCATTGCAGCCACTTAACAGCCCTTAAACTGTCCATAAAACCACCAGGCACTTGTACTAGGAAAACTATTATCATTATATGCTAAAGTGTTTGTTTAATTGCCTAATTTAATTACTTTTCTGAAGTGGTTTTGCTGCTATCATCATTACTTAGTTTATTGTTGTTACAAGTGTTTTGACAACCCATTGAAGTCACTTGTAGACTTGTTTTAAATATTGAAATTGTAAGTGAGAAAATGTTATCAAATTTGCAAAAGTCTTTATATCATCCTTTTCATTATAACTTGCGATTTTCGGACATAATTGTTGTTGCTATACATTTATTTTTTCATGCATAAGAGTGTTTTGGTAGCATATCTTCAATGTTGAAGTCATTAATTCGAAACATTGATATCATTGGTTATTGCTAACGTTTTGTGTATCATTGGTAAGGGGCAGGTATCATTCACCTTGAATTTCTCTTTAACCCCAAATAAGACCAAGTGAATTCTTCCTTTTGAGTGACCTAGAGAGAGGCGTGGTTTTTACCTTTGTCTTATCTCCCTTCATCAACCAACTAGGTCTTGGGATGTCTCCCTTTGAGTGAGTTTTTTCTCCTCCTAAATAGAAAGAGCTATCTTGTTTGGGTGACAGTAATAGGACTACCTCTATGTTACGTAAATCTAGGCCTACTTGCCTTTAGGATGTAGGCAAGTATAGATTGTACGATACCATTTTTGGCGTCGTTGCTAGGGAAATAAAGTCATTTTTTTGTCAAACGACACTTTTTCGGTAATCCTTTATCCAAAGCCCTCATTTCACAAATCTTACCCGGTGACTCCACTAAGGGTGACCCCCTCATCCCTTTGATAATATCAATGATATTGTCTAGAAACTCCACTGATGACGACCCGTAGCGGACATAAGTACACACCTTATTATCCTGTAGTTCCTATTATCCCCATGACCCATCCTAAATGGCCCCCCGAAGAACTCTTCGACCCTTTGGACTTAGCTAATATCAAAACCTAAGAAAGATGATTCATGGATACGCAAGTTTTCCTAAGAGGTTGGAGCTTCTGGAAACACACATTGGACCAAATTTTGTGAAAGTTACGACTTCCATCAGTCTAGCAAAGAACATCCTGATATATTCATGAAACTTTTCCTTGCATCACCTACTAGAGATGCTAGGAAATGGAGCACTAACCTCCCAAGAAAGATCCTCACAACCTGTGAATATTTAGAACATTTTTTCTTGCAAAGGTGGGGTGTGATGGAATATATGGCCTCCCTTTACTCACAATGTTTCAAAATTTACAAACAAGACGATGAAATTGTTAGGGAATTTAATGATAGGTTTAATAGCTTGCTTGGTTGAATTTATTTTGATTTTCAACCAAAGAGTGTTATTATTGGACGGTAACTCAATTATTTTGAAGGAAAATTCCAATCCCTCCTTAAGAATTGATTCACAACAAACCTTAAGGAGGCACAAGATGGTTCTTTTTATATTGAAGAAAATATCAAATGATGTGATCCCATTCCCCAGGTCAATCTTTTTCAGGACCAAGATGATGTCCTATGGTTCAATGAAGAAAATGTTGAGGAAGAACATGATTTCTCATAGATACTAGAGGTAAACGATGAGATTAAGTTATCCATTCCCCCTAAAAGAAATGGTACTTGGAAGAATGGGTTCTAAAACATGAAGTATGCCTTGAATTTTTCTAAAAAACATGAACTCTATGAGGATCTAGGTACCCCTGAAAAAATCTTTGAAGATTGGGAAAATGAGAAAAAGGACATTGAGCGTTCACCTTCAAAAATAACTGAGGAAAATGATTTGGAAGAAGACTCCCCATTCATTTTTCATGTTGGAATCATTGGGAGAAAGTATGGTGAACCCACACCATTCTATGTTACCCTCTAAATAAATGACTTCCTCCTCCATAATTTCATTTTTGATCCAGATGCTTCCAAAAACATCATGACTCAAAGGGTCATGCACCAACTGGGACTTAATATATCATGACCCTATGATGGTACACGAGATGTCCTTACACATGGTCTTATCAAAGACTTGGTTGTTTCCTTCCACATTTTCCCTAATGTCCCTTTTAAAATCGATGTAATAGTAATAGACACGTCAAGTAGTTGGGTAATCCTACTCTGCAAAGATCTGATAAAAAAACTAGGTGGAAGCTTCCAATACCAAGGATCTAAAGCTATTATTCCCCATCCCGAGGGAGGATTTGTTTCCCCTCATAAGGAACCTATTATTCCTTCAAAGAACCCACCGATCAAATCCTCTGTGTAAACAATGGAGTAGAAAGTTGGTTTGTTTAAGGAGGAGACTCCAGAGATGAACCTTGCAAATAACTTGAAGGAATATGGACGTTAGAGTTTGATGGTACCCACTCTAGTTTTGGCTCAGGGGTAGGAATTGTCCTAACTGATCCTTCTAAGAAAACCTTTTACTACTCTTATAAGCTTGAATATCATTGCACAAACAATGTTTCTGAATATGAGGCTTTAATCATAGGTCTTAATTTGGCCATTAATAATGGAATAGGGCACTTAAGGTTCATTGGCGATTCAGACCTAGTGGTTTCACAAGTATTAATAAAGTTTTCCATGAATAATGAGAGGCTCAAAAGGTACCAAAACTTTGCGAGGTGCATTGCAAAACGTTTTGAAGTAATATCAATTGAAGCATTCCCCAGAGAGGAAAATTACATAGCAAATTCCCTAGTTGTTTCAACATTCATCTTGTAACCTTGCGAAAGCCCCCTCCATTTTTTTTGCAAAATGGAGTTTGTGTTTATACCATCAATCCCTGACAACCTAGAGCATTGGCAGGTTTTTGAGGATGACAATCAGAAACTTAGATTCATGGAGAATAGTAGGGAGTTCACCGATTCGCAAGTAAATTTTTGGTTGAGTCCATGGATATTGAGGTAGTGAATTTTCACAATAATACTCTACCGAAAGGATGCATTCCTTTAGAACAACTCTTTGATAGACATGATATTTACAAAGGAAAACCCCCCAAACAACAAATAGATAAGGTGTTGGAATTCAATATTGGGACTGAGATGGACCAAAGAATGGTAAAGATAGGGGAGGGAACCATTGAGAAGGAGAGAAATGAAATACTTGACCTCATTAGAGAATTTAAAGATAAATTTGTTGGGACTATGACAACTTAAAGGCTTACATAAGTGATTTCATCCAACATGTCATTCCCTTAACAGAAGGAGATAAACCTTTTCGACAAAAACTAAGTCACATTAACCCTAAGTTGGAAAATCAGAGACAACAGAAGCTCCAAAAGATGGTAGATGTTCGTATCATAGTCCCTATTAGGTATTCATCATGGATGTCTAATCTGGTAGTTGTTTGAAAGAAGAGTGGTGACATCCACCTATGTGTTGATTTCTAGAACCTTAACTAACTATCATTAAAGGACAATTACCCCCTCCCAAACATGGAACATTTTCTACAAAGGGTCATCAGGGAAGGAATGATATTTATGCTAGATGGATTTTCTTGATACAATCAAGTGTTAGTCGTTTGACCTTCATGTATTTAAGGATGTCGTTTGGCCTTATGAATGAAGGTGCAAATTTTCAAAGATAAATGAACTTTGATTTTAGGGTCCTAATCCAAAAGATTATATAAATTTACCAAGATGATCTCACAGTTGTGTCAAAAGAGAGGAAATATCATATCTCACACCTCATAATTGTCTTTGAAAGATGTAGGAAATATGGTATTTGCCTCAACCCTAAAAATTCCATTTTTGAGATAGATGAAGGAAATTTATTAGGGCACATAGTATCAAAATGGGGAATTTCTGTTGATCCAGAAAGAATCCAATTTATCAAGAATGTACGCCCTCCCTCTAATAAAAAATTCCTTCAATCATTCTTTGGAAAAATAAACTTTATTCGAAGATTTGTTCCAAATTTTGTTGAGAGATTAAAACCCATGAGTGCCTTTCTTAAGAAATATGTGGCATTCAGATGGGATGAAAAGAGTCTATGATCTTTTGAAAACATAAAGAAAACCATTTCCCAAGACCCAATTTTAGTTATCCCTTATTACTCATGTGATTTCATGATATTCTCCTTTGCTTCTCAAGATACCATTGTTGGTGTCTTGTTGCAAAAGGATGTTGATGATCATGAGCACCCTATTGCGTTCATGCGAAAATTCCTTAGGGATTAATAATTGAATTATTCAATTACCGAGAAATGGGCTTATGCCCTGATAAATCCCCCAATCACTTTAGAGGCTACGTTGTCTATAATAATATTAAGGCATATGTCACATACCCGGCAGTAAAGGATGTTTTGTCACAATAGGATTGCATGTGAACTAGGGGGAAGTGGGTTTCCAAAATCCAGTAATATGAATTAGTGATAAAACCCACAAATATCAGAAAGGGACAAGGGCTAGCTCATATGTTAACTGAAAGAAATGAATAGGCCATACAAATGGGAGAAAACGAACAAGTGAATATGGTGGTGAGTGAACTAGAACATAATGAATGGTATTCTGACATAATATACTACCTTAGGAACTTGTCTTGCCCAGACCACCTGATAGATTATAAAAGAAGGCCTTTGAGACTCAAATCTATGAAGTATTGTTTGAATGAAGATGGTATAGGTTGGAAAAACTCGAATGGATTTCTCCTTATATGTGTAAACAAAGATGAGGCTAACAATTTGTTGAAGGAGATACACTCAGGGTATTGTGGGGGGAACTTTGTTGCCCGTACTACTGCCCACAAAATTTTGAGGGTTGGATATTACTAGCCAACATTGTTTGTTGATACTCACCGATATGTCCTCTCATGCAAAACTTGTCAATACTTTGCAGGCAAACAAAGACTCCCTACAAAACCTCTAAGGCATGTGATTGTAGAAACCCATTTTCAACAGTGGGGTTTGGATTTTATTGGTGAATTTAAAGATAATTCAAGTAATGGTTACCGATGGATTTTAACTGCCACATATTACTTCACCATATGGGTAGAATTTTTTCCTACAAAGAAGGCTACTGAGGATGTGGTAATGAAATTCTTGGAAGAAAGAATCGTAATAATATTTGGAGCACCTGCCAAAATAACCATTGACAATATCAAAGCCTTTAGATCCCTTTCTTTAGTAGAATTTTGTTTCAAATATGGCATCACTCTATCCCACTTGTCAAACTACTATCCCCAGGGGAATGGTTTGGCAGATTCAATCAACAAGAATCTCATGAATATCATAAAGAAGGTTGTGCGAGAAAATAAGAAGGCATGGGATAGCAAGATCAAATACACTCTGTGGGTAGATCGCATAACAACAAAGACTTCAACAGGAAAGACCCCATTTGAACTAGTATATGGGTTGGAGGATAAACTACCTATAAACTTACAAATTCCCATCCTCTGCTTTGCTCAACAATACACCACAGAACAAGAATGACTCCAAGGATGAATTGACCAGTTAGTGGAATTAGATGAATCCATGAGGATTGCTTTGAACCAGATGGAAATAAGTCAAGAGAAGGTTTAGAATACTTTTGATCACACAACAAGGGAAATAGATTTCAAATAAGGGGATCTAGTCTTATTATGGGAAAAAATGAGAGACAAATTTGGTATGCACAAGAAGCTAGGCGGATTATGGACAAGTCCTTACAACATTGCGGTTCAAGCAGGTGCAAACTCTTTTAATTTGAAAACGCTTGATGGAGAGGCTTTGAAAGTAAATGTTATCCACCTCAAGCCTTACTTCCCACCAACAACATGACAGGTAAGTACAAGTAAGTTAGGATAGGTAGGCATTTGCATCCATTGTACATACCATTTCATATCATGTTAGCATAGTTGTAGTTGCAATTTTCATATTGTCTTGATTCATTGTATATATGTATGCTCATAATCATATGTTAGACTAGAGATGTTTTTATTTGTTTATTTGATCATATATGGACAAGGGTATTGACGTATAAAAACACAATGATGAATATTGGTCGCAAATGATTTCCAAGCTCTATTATTATTTATAATAATAATAATAAACTAGTAGGTGGGACCCCCTTGTAGACTAATGGTGCCATGATGGAKGTGTTGCACTTATATTTTTTGTTTGTTGTTATKATGATGCCAACACAGTCTTCTACAATTGATGATTCAAGTCATGGCTTTAATCRTTATGACGACATAAGGTGGTTGGTTTATTGTTGCATGGCTAGATGGTTTTGATGGCCACTCGCAAATTATGGTTGTATTATGGATAAAATGATTATTTACAGTTTTKTTTGGCATTGCAATTAAACATGGATTAATTGTTTTACATATTATTTTATACAAGGGGATKATATGAGAGCTCTTCTAAACAAAAGGACTATATACAAGCCCAAATGTTATGTATTATTGTGACAATGAAGGGTGCATAAACCCTTACTGCTATCGATATGTGCTTTGTTAAATGAGATATGTTGATGCATATGGGGTAACGTTATGGCACATCGTTATTTTTTTTAAAAGGAGTTTACCAAAGGTGGTGCACTATGAAAATGGTATATGTCTATGAAATATGTGGTTGATTAATGCTTAGAGTTATGGTGAATTGGTTGGCTTGTACATTGAATTGAAGGAGGTTGGGTAAGGAAGTGACGTGCATTTCTGCACATCACTCAAACAACCCTCGAGGCCGTCACCCTAGTCATACTCGCATTTGGTTTTTTGGCTCTGGTGAATGTTGATGCTCCGCGATTTTTGGTTGTGAAGGAAGATACAGTCTAACTCTCTCCCTCAGGCAATATTTTCTAGGTATGGTACCTTATATTTCCATCCATGATGGTTCCTCTGCATTATGAATCGATTTTTGGCTCATAATTCCTTGAGGTCTGTGTTTTTCTTAATTTTTTGGACTATGTATCAATGTTGCATCTGTAGGTTCTTCTTGTGAATATTCTAGATTGTTGGCATTTTAAAGAAATAATAATGGTTATTCTTTGTTGTGTGTAGTCTGTACATGGGATTATTGGTTAAAACAAAAAAAGGCATGTTCAGTTAGCTTGGGGGTTTTGGTTTGGTTCTCTGTGGAACTTATGATCATAGTTTAGCAAGCTCTGAGCTTTGCACATGGGTTTTACAACCGATCTTGGTGTTAAGTTTTGTCACTCCTTTTCATCTTTGTGCTTGATATGTTTCGGTTCTCCGGGTTGCAATGTGAACTGTTAAGAGTTGGAGTGTTTCTTTCCATGTCTTGGCCGAGCCCCAAGCTGTTATGTATCATGAGGTTTCACTCATTATCGTTGTTACTAGAAAGCATGGCATAGTCAGGTTTAGAATCACCCATAAATTTAATGGAAACTTTATATGTGCTTTGGTTGACCATGGGTTGTGCTTGGGCATTCTATTTACAGTGATTTTAAGAGTTCATTTCCTCTCGTTCTCTGTTGAGGGTGGTTTTCTATCATTTGATAACCCTCACTATTAAGAATATTGTTAAAAGTTATGTGTTTGTGGTGAATTTCAAAAGAACACAAGATTTTGTGTCTTTGAGGACTTTTCCCTTGATTGAGCCATTTGTTATTACTCTTTGTGCATTGTTTTTAAACCCTAATAATGATCTTGATATCGTTGCAAATTCAGTCGAAGGTAAAGAGCACTGTGTGTTTTGTTGGTCGATTGGGCACGATTTGGCTTTGTCTCTTGTTGGGAAATTTTTAAAAGAAGTTTGTACATGTTAAATTTACGAGAAGCTTAGGATCAGAGTTGCATGTTATTGGTTGAATGCTATTTCGAATCAATACTTATGTTGATTATATTGGATGAACACCTGTGTGTGATTGGATTGGGGCCCAATTATGAGTTTTAATGCCCAATTGATTATGTTAAACAATGTTTGGAAAATCGGCAGATGGTGGTTAATACTGGACCTATTCTTATTTGAGTTTAAGAAATAAATATTGGAATATGAATGATTGTGGCTCAACAAATCATTATGTTTATCATATAAATGGAAATGTTGTTATCATGACTGCTATATAAATATTATATAGATGCAAGGGCTATTGTAATTGAGTATTTTTGGGCATATGAATTGTTTTTTGAAGTCAACAGGCAATATGCAAAAGAAGTGATGGTTTAGATGGTGGTTTTAAAAGTGAATTTTGATTGAATTATGGTGGTATGAACAGAGTTATGTTAAATTGTTTGATTTGATTTATTTTAATATGAACAATATCCATATTACATCCCTGTCACACTATCACTTTTTTGCTCATTATATCCCCCTCATAATCCCAATTTCATTTTAACAAGCCCTCTTCTATAAAATAAATTAAAAAAACTTTGTATAACAATGACAAAGGATATGACACAATAATGGTTGGTAACTGATATTTTTGTTATTTGATTGCACAGTTAAGTTATTTTATTTATTATTGAGAAGTACTCGTGTATTTTTCCCCTCTCATTATATCACTTTTTTTCTCATTACACTCCCTCAGATGTCCCATGAACCCTATCCACCCTCTGCTCACTTTGAAATTATTAAATGATTTCTTATGGATGGATTTGAATGGGTATTGTGTCAATTCTTGAGCCAAAAATTGTTTCATGCAAGCAGAATGTCATGCATGGTTTGTTAAGGGCTAGTTACTGATGAATTGTTGCATACAGGATGAGTTTATTCAACAGGGGTAGTCATGGCAAAAATAATAGAGGAAGAGGTAACTAGAACAGAGAGCCTAGAAGTCCTAGATTCTCCATTCATTTTGATGTTGAACCCCAGGAACTGAACCAGTTATTCCAAACTGGGTTCTTTAAATGGATAAGGCAAGGAATAGTACAACCTCGACCAGAGAGACCACCCTTTCAGCCTCAAAACATCCTTGGTATTCATGTGCCTCATCATGTGTCCTTGCAACTAGAAGTCCCTGCAAATGATGGATTGCAATAGATTGTCAATCCAACTGTCTCTCACCATCGTGGCTAGCCCAATTTTTCATTACCTCCTCAACCACCTATAAATCCTAATATTCAAATTTCCCATGTGCATTCACCTGTTCAATCCTCTCAGCTAGTAAAAGGCTCAAAACTGATGTCCCATGTTAGCACTTTGTAAACTCGTTCGGATGAGAAAAAGAATGATAGAAGAAACCTACAAACCAACTTTAAGGCCAAAAACTAGCCTTTCCAACCTAGAGAGGGCTCTCTATGAAACTTTGTCTCTGTACAGGTTATGGATTTGAAACTGTCGTCTAGATTTAACACTTTTGTACAATATTTTTGGTTCTATTGGAAAGAGAACACGAGACCTTGGGCCATGGAGTCAATTTTAGAAAATGAGAGAAACAAATGACTTGGTGACTAAACTTGAGAGGATAAAGGTTAAGTAGGCAATGGTCTTTCAGTTCAAAATCATTGTGTATGGAAAAAGAAAAACACATGAAGCGAATCAGAGCATAGATGGAGATGAATTATGAATTCACTTAGAAGAAAACACAGTCGTCTAAATGGCAAAAGATAAAGCGCAGTGAATTCTAGATTTGAATAACGTTCTAATTTATATAAAATATAGATATGAATATAAAGAACACAGGAAAGCACGTACATAAAGAGAGGTTACAATACATCAAACCACTACCATTAGAATATTTTCATCAAAGTTTCAGGACCTTTGCATTAAACTTCAATTGAGTTTGAAAGCTACATTCAATAGTTACTGTCACTATTACTTTGCCAACCATCCTAGCTTACATTGAAAAGACGAAATATATAGACAAGGGTGTGTCGCTTGGGCTGCCCTGCCCTCCAACTACTATCCCTAGAAATTCGGCTCTGGCTATTCTCTACTAGATGATCCTTCGTATGCAACTTTACTAAAAACAAAAACTGACTGTACTCAATCATACAATAACCGAAGTCTTTTCCATGACAGTTTGGTCAACAACAAGATTTCATTGTTAAGGAATGACGTGTTGATGCTTTTCCTTTGACAAGATATCTGGATGATCAAGTGCTTTGTCAGAATCCTACTACCCATTGTAACGGCCTTGATTTCTATCGCGTGATCATTTGTTGGAGCGTGCATGTGGCGGGTAATTGCGGACTTTCGCAGGTGTTTCCAAGATGACAACACCAGTCAGGGGACAACACCTTTCTTTAAACCGTCGTGTGTCCAACATACATTTGTCCTTTGTAATAGGTGGGTCTCTAACATTGTGCATCATATGCTTGTCACGCAGGTACATGTTAGAGTCCCTACATCCTGACAGGAAACATGACACGGGAAGAAAAAATATGCGCCACGTTTGAGAAGACAAAAAATGGAGTCAGTCAATTATGCTTATGGCCTTGTCTGCAGTTTTGATACCTGAAGCGTTCTCCTGAGAGACCAGTTGCGCCTTTTCAGATTCATTACTTGTCTTTGCAAAACCTTGTTCCCTTTTAGCCTCTTCTGCACACTGGCTAGAGCCACGTGGACATTTTCCATGCCTGGTCCACATTCCTTGAAGTGCTCTGCAATTCTCTTTTCTGACATCCTCTGTGCTTTACGCAGCTGGATGATCGTGTCTTGTGCTTCCCTGAGTTGTCTCTTGAGACAAGTCACATTTCCCTCTCATCCTTGTGATGTTGATTCCTCGAGGTTATTTTCTGCTAATTGTTGTATCAGCTCCCTTTTCTCCTGGTACAACTCAACAATAGCGAGCTTCTCTTGCTTTAGCTGCTACGATGGTTCACTAATATCCATACCTTCAGTGTCTGGCCTTCTCCGTCTATCGTAGTTTTCTCAACTTGGACCTTCAACGGGTTCCAACTGAATGGTGCGAATGAGTAACTCTTCAGCAGTTGACTTTGCGCATGGCTCCCTCGGGGCTTGGGCCTCCCCGATCTCTTTTTTCTTCCTTGACCTGCCTCTCTTCTGGGGCATTGACTATTGGGTGGATAGGGATTCCAATGTATTTCCTTTCTCTGCAACCCTTCATATTTCTGCCTTTGTGCAGTGAGATGTTACGTTTCCTGTGGGTAGAGGGGAATCTCCTTTTGGGTCCCCGAGGATGACGACTGTGAGTAGAAACGAATCCAATTTTTTTCCCAATCACCTCAACTCTTCAACTATCAACAATTTGATTAGTGAGACATGAGATAGTTTCTTCTTCAGCTGGTTTTCTTCAGCCTGGACGTTGTCCACCATTTCTCAGAGGCTTTGGTGCAAGAAGAAAGGCAGGCTCAACAGCCTCCTTCCTGTTAGATGCATCAACAATATGATGTGATGTGGGTGTATTATGTCAAAATTTCCTTCATAGGTGAAATATTTTCTAATCACCCTCAGGATCTTATGAAAAGGCTCCTATAGATATCGACTTGGAACACTCTCTTTGACTTTCCCGTTTAAACAATCAGGCTTGATCAATTCATCATAGTATAGCATGTCCAAAGGCATGCCTTTAGACCACCTTTCATCGCATAGAGGGATCTCCATTGTGGTTGATAGATTTTCCACCATCACCTGGAATGTGATTCATGCAATTAATGCATGGGGCCCGTTGAATCTGAGTGCAAACTATTCCACCAATTTCATGTTGAATCCTTGGATTTTCTTACAATAGAACATGCATTTGACTTGTTCAAAAGATGCTCTGACATCTAGATCTTCATTTACCAATGTCAATTTTTGAGGTTTGGGCCCCACATTTCTGCCACTTTGCACCCCTTTCCTTATGTTCTGGGATGTCACCATGGTGCAATGCATGTTTGTTCTGCGTGCATGGTGGATTTAGCATGGACCCAAAATGGTAACCTTGATTGACCTAGGTTTGTGACACAATTGATGGAAATCAACTTTCTCGCTGCGAGAAACTTAAGGCTTGCGGGAAAAATTACAGACAGTGCATAAACTTGGCTGGTGAATAGAATGCATACAGAGCAATTGGAATTTATAACTGGATGAGCGAGAGATGGAATCATGATAGGGGACATTGAATCCTTGGTGACTAGAGGTTTCGAAGCAGGCCGAATATTTTTGCAGCACATCCATGCGATGGGTACACTTCGGAATGTGTAAAGTACATCTTATAAGAGCTAAAGAGTATACATGATATGAGCGTCGTGATTTTTCATCCTTCCTGACTTAATAATGAGTTGATGATGGTCATTGCATTTGCGGATGTGAATCCTATTTTAACAACTTGCCTCGACCTTTGGCACGTAAAACCTCTTCTTCTGACAGGACCTGACTCTTTGGGAAAAAAATTTACCACTTACACATGTTTGATTCTGACATCCCTTCCTGACTTCAAGGGCCAACTGGCCACTTCCTGACTTTGACCCATTCGTTATTCAGTATCTGACCTCACATGCTTTAACACATGTACCATGACTCGAATAAGATTGAATCTAAATGAAAAAATGATTTCGCTAAATGTTGGCTCCAACGGGGATGCTATCCTCTCAGTGAGGTGGAAAAGAACAAAAGACCAGGTGCCTGACCATTGGGCTTTAATTTACTTCCATACTCTGAAACAACGGAAAAGAAAAACACATCCTATACCTTCTTGACATAGTTACGACCAAACTCAACATAATAGGGCGTTCACTCTAGGCTTCAATTTTCTATTGACATACTGACTTGAAATTCCTTCTTTGAAAACAAAAAATGAAACAACTATTTACAATGACATGAAAAACTAAACAGACCTTACTGAACCAGATAATGTTTGAGGAACCTGCCATTTATAGGTCCTCCGCCGGTGGAATCTCTGTTAATCTCTTCTAGAATATATGCGTTGTTCCCGTGGTATGCAGAAATTATGAAAGGTATCGTCCAAAGATGATCAAATTTTCCATGCTTCCCCTTGTGTTTTTTCTTCGCGTCCCACTTTAGTACCATATCATCCACCTGGAAGTCCTCCTGCTTAGAGTTCTTGTTGAAAGTTTTCTTTATCCTATCTTGGTGAAGTTGTGATCAATTGTAAACCTTCTCCCTCATCTCCTGCGCATGAATCAAATGATTTATCCTTCTCTGAGCATCGTCTGGCTCGACCTCTTTCTCTTGTAGCAACTTCATGATAGGAAATCCCAGTGAGGTAGGGAAAACTGCATCTGAGTTGTATAAGATTTGGAATGGCGATATGGAGATGGAATTTTTGGTAGTGACTCTATCAGCCCATAGCGCATAAATGAGTTTCTTATTCCCGGCCTTCTTGTTGTCCTACAGGAGCCTTTTAATAATCCTAGTTAAGATTTTGTTGGATGATTCTGCTAATCCATTACCTTGTGGGTAATAAGTCATAGAATGTCCCAAGGTTATATTGTAATCGTTACAAAAATTTTCCATTTTCTTAGACTTAAATGTGGCAATGTTATCCTTGATGATCTTGATAGGGCACTCGAACCTAGACAAGATGTTGGTCTCTAGAAACTGAATGATGACTGTGTCAGTAGGCTGCCTCATTGGGATTGCTTCTATCCATTTGGTGAAGTAATTCGTAGCCGTAAGTATCCATCTATGTTGCACCGAGGATGGTGGATGAAAATTTCCTATAAATTCCAGGCCCCATTGCATGAACGATGCTTCTACTGAGATTGGTTTCAGTGGTAGGGGTTTCATCTTTCTCCGTCCATTGAATATCTGGCACTCGTGGAAACTAGAGACTTCTTCGTATACATCTACAAAAATGTTGGGCCAATAATAACCCGCACTTAGGATTTTATGTGGGGTGGTTTTCCAGTAGTGATGCCCCCGCAGTTGCCTTTGTGGAATCCCTGATAGCTTGTTCCACGTCATCTTCTAGAAAAAAACTTAGCAATATTCCTCCTGGACCTTCCCAATACAGAGAGTTATCTAAGATGAAAAACTTAGCATCCTTCATCTTTAAAAACCTGCCCTTGGTTTTACTTAACCTAGAGGGGCTTGCAAATTTCGCAATACATGAATAATGTCTGCGTACCAAGGTGAATCGATGAATTTTTGAGACACCTGTGGGATTGCTTCTTCTGGAGGGTTCTTCAACAGATCAATAATGAATTTTATTCCCAAAACATCGCAATTCGGTTGCGCCATAAGTTTTGTGAGCCCTTGACCCTTAATAAACTTTGTGGGCTTGATTTGGAGGTTGTATTCTAGCATGAATTTGATCAATTTACCTCTTCTCCCCTCAGGATCAGGCTGAGTCGGGATGTCCCTGACTGCGTTGTTGGGCACATAAGCAATAATGCGAGATTGTAGTATATAAGTCATGAACTCCTTGAGGGATTTCACCAATGTGTATGCTTACTTTTCCATGATATCATACCTCAGTGGGGAGTCTCTCAACGTCCTGTTGAAGTAGGCTATAGCATTTTCAAAATTTTGGTCGTTCTTCTGCAATAGTACCCCAACGATGGTGTGCTCTGAGGTGAAAGAGAACAAGATAAAATCCTTTGTCAAATCCGAGCTGGAAAATACAGGAGCTTTGGTCAGTGCTAGGATATCTTGGCTTCAAGGCTCCATTTGATCCCATTACCCTTTTTTAGCATGCTTGTGATATGCTTTATAATTTCATCTATATTCGGGATGAATCTTCTCAAGAAATTCACCTTTCCCTGGAAGGAATGTACCTCCTTCTTGCTTTGAGGAGTGTTGATCTTCAAAATTCCTTCTATCCTACTGGGATCTATATTTATACCTTCCTTTGAGATTATGTTCCCCGGCAGTTTCCATTCTTGCACTATGAAATGTGATTTTTTTGGATTTAAAGATATGCCGAACTTTCTACATTTCTGAAAGACCTTCTTCAGATGCTCAAGATGTTGCTCGTTGGATTCGAAATACACTTTGATGTCGTCTAGGTAGATCACGATAAATTTGTCCTTTTCCTTGGAAAACATTATATCCATATCTCTCTGAAAAGTATCTCTAGCGTTCATAAGACCGAAAGGCATCTTCACATATATGAATGTATCCCATGGTGTCGTGAAGGTTGTCTTTTCTTGGTCATCTGGGTGTACCATGATCTGATTGTAACCTGAGAAACCATCCAGCATAGAAATATTTTGGTATCCAACCACCTTTTGTAGGATGTAGTCCATCTTAGGAAGTTGTTAGTTGTCCTTGAGGGATACTCTGTTCAAATTTTGAAAATCCATGCATAACTTTATTTCACCACTCTTCTTCCTTACCGGCACAAGGTTGGAAACCCAATTCAAAAATATTAAAGAAACAATAATTTGGGCTTCGAAAAGTTTCTTTACCTCTTTTTCAATTAGTGGCAATAGCAAGGGATTTATCCATCTTAGCTTTTGCTTGAAAGGATTTTGATCTTCTTTGAGGGGAATGACATGTTGAATCACTCTAGTCTCGTAGACTTTCAAGTCCTCATAACTCCAAGTGAAAAAATCAGGAAAATATTTCATGAGATTGATGTATCTCTGCTTGATCTTCAGATTGAGCATATTTGACAATTTGATTATCCTTGGATTCTCCTGGGTCCTGATGTTGCAATCCTCGAAATCCTCATCATTCGCAGTGATCTTGAGATTTCTGACCACGTCATTTTTGTCAAACAACTTTTCCAACGGAACCAATACTTTGGGGATGATATTACTCTTTAGTTGCACTATGTCCCTTCCAACTATCTGGTTCTAAAAGGGATCATCATTACCACACATAGCTGCTCTTTCACCTTCTTCGCAACAACACTCATCATCGATGTTCACATTAGCGAAATCTCGCTCATTTGGAGAAATATATCCACTTGTTTTTAATCCTCAAACACCTGCCAATACTTGATATTATCGAGTACCATCGGCCTGTGTTTGACTTCGATCTCATACTTTCTGTTGGGGAAAATGAGAATTTTAAAAATTGAAGCCGAGATGGCCAAGGCATCCACAATTTTATTCTTGCCCCTTGGGATTTGTTGGTTACTAGTTCTAGTTCTAATCTATCATATGACTTATTTACCCAGGGTTCATGTCTTTCGGGTTTCCAACAAAAGCCTATAAAACTATCGACCCTCCTGGTAAACCAAAAGGAAACACAACACACAGAATGCATCGCGTAGTCTCACCCGAGATATATTTAATGGGTGGTTGTAAGACTCATGTGTTTATAGCCTAGGATTGAGCATGAGATATGGGATCTGTATCTTGAACCAATTATTATAACTTTTGATTTCAACCTATTGTTATTCACGACTTGTTCCCTCAATATCGCAACATCATTTAAACAAGAAATGGAATAACTCATTCATTCATTAAGCATAACAAATAACTACTGAAAATATGATAAAGATATGCATGCATTCATCCCATTACACAGATGTTACCGTGGTTCACCCCCTCCTAGGATATGTCAAATATTTGGCTCTTGGCTCTTTTATTATGGTATTTCTGTGTATCTAGCGTCGTGCGCTTATAGCTCTCCCCAGATGGGTAAGATATATATGAGGTGAATTAGATTGCACCAGGCTCCTCAGCTTGTGATGTAATCTTCAAATCTTCCTTCTCTCCTCTCCTCTAGCTCAAAAACTTACAAAATAGTGCATAAAAAAATTACAATCTGCATCGACTTGTGCATATCTATGATGTAACAACAATCTGAACAATGCAAAAATCCAACCTATGATACCTACGTATTGAAACCCTCTATAATACCTCAGTATCAATATTTATACATCTTTGTCTCTTTAGCCATTACAATAAATTACCAAAACCCTAACCCTACCGACGTTAGGTCTTCCTCTCATGTGCCTGTGTTGCTTCTCCTTCCAGTTGTCGCTCTCCTTGTGCACGCTTTCTTGCGTGCACGCGTGTTGTGTTTCCTTCTAGTTGTTACTTCCATTTCTGCATGCTTTCTTTCCCCATGATCATCCTTATTTCCACTTTGGCCTACTTCCAACAGGCCCCCAACACTTACATGTGTCTCATCCTAAACCACCTAATCCTTCTAAGCTTCCTTAATCTCCTTGGTGATCGTCTGGAACTTTTCCTTGACTGTTGTTGCATGTCTCTGCACCTGCGTGGTCTTCTCCTTGATTGTGTCCACTACCTGGACTTCCACTTCGTCGCTCAACAATCCTACACATTCTTCATGGCTCTGTGCTATCTATGTATTATCTTCCTCTGCATGTGCCAGTACTTCTGCTACCTGCTCCTGTAATGGATCCATTTGAGCCTGACGGTCCTGTTTTTGGGTTTGCACAGAGATTAGCTATGCCTGCAATTTCTTAATCTCCTGCACCCCTTTGACACATTATGGGATTGGTATGGTCTTCTTATTCTTCTTGAGCTCTTGGATTGTTGCATTGATCCTTTCCTCTTCCTTGTCCCATTGTTGGACCTATGGATCCTCCTCCAACCTTGTCCAAAGTTGCGCTGCTTTATCAAACAAGTCAGTTGTTGTCCTAACCTGCTGCTCTATCTTCTGTAGCTGCATTGTTGCTTCCTGTGTCCTTTGCTCCTTCATTGTTGGTGGGGTGGTTGGTATGAGATGTTCTCAAAGATTCTCTATCTCCTTCTAATATTGCTCGATGGCCTGTGCAATTTGATCAATGTTTTCTGCTACTAGAAGTTCATTCCCTTTCATGGTGTTTGGAAGTCTCTCAAAAATTCCTCCTACTCTTCATGCCAGTTCATTCCTGCGTTCTCTTTCCTCCTGAGTTTTGAACTTGGCATGCTCACAAAATTTTTCCAACACCTCTCACTTCTTTGTTGCTTGTTTTAATTCGACTAATTCTCTGTGTGCGTGAGACTGTACCTCATGGTCGACGCTAACCTGCAACTTGTGTAGTTCCCTTGATGGAATCCACATCAAGACCAATTGGATGTGGTTTAAATCCTTCAAGGGTGTCTACCCCATGATTTCATCCATGCGCATCATGTTAGGTGTGATGTAGACCATCGCATTTTCCTGTGGTAATAAGTGGACTGGATCTCGTTCTTTTACCTCCACTCTTCCGTCAGTATGTGGTGTTGATGTCTCTATTCTCCTATTGTTACTTGCTATCTATATTTCCCCGAATTTCTTAAGGAACTGTCCCATTTCTGCCAGCTCTTTTTGTAGTTTGTCCCTATGATGTGTTGCATGGTCGAAGTCCTCGACTAGACAATCCTAGACCATTATAGCAATCATTTCCCCATCGTCCTCCATGATCATATATTCTGGTGATGCTTGTTGTGCCTTCGATTTCTTGCGCACGCCTCCTACCAATGTGGCGGGTCTCTTATTTCCCCCTGGTTCCTGTGTGTTGGGATTTGAGGCAGCCTCCTACGCTCCCTCAGTCTGTTTTTGTTGTTCCTTGTTTAGATATGTATTCTCCTTCTTCCCCTTCTGGGTTCATGTATTCTTTGGCCCTTCATCTGTCCGTGTTGTCTTGACTTGGCCCATTCTTGGTCGCTTGGGCACTTGGATTTTCGGAGGCTGTGTTTACCCATGCTCTGCCTCTCCGTATGTTGTTCTTTCCGGCACTTCATGGGTGATAGTTGTAATCTTCCATTCGTCGGGATGTTTTTTGATGACCATATCAATATCACCCTCTGTGATGCAGTAGCGCATCTATAGCCACTTTTTAGCTAGATCTTTCCTTTCCTGTATTCACATTGCTTATCGTGTGGCCTGGAAGTTGGTGATGTCCACGTATCATGCGACAACCTCTGGTGTTATTCTCCATATTTGGATGATGGCTTCCTATAGGTCGCATAGGTATGCTTCAAATATGAACCCATTCTCCCTCTTATGCCTATCCTTCTTTCAGCAATATATGCCTCACTCCCGTAGGCATTGATCTTGTACAAAAAACTACATACCCTGGTTCTCGCCATCACATGAAGGCTATAAAAGTAATCAACCATGAGTAGTGGAACTCTGTGCCTAGATCCTATGCATCCTTGCATTCCTCTAGGAATAATTTCAATAAGTATGGTGCCCAGCTCATTGAGGTTCCTTCTGCGCAATGGACTGCAACTGCAATGACTCCAGCTAGTACTTCCTCTCTATGGCATTTTCTTAGCAACTTGCAGGCTAAGATTTTTACGCCTAGTTGTGTGGCTGTGTTTTTTATTCATTTGATGATGATGCCTCTTGTCCCTCTGGCAGTGCCATACTTCTTCTTCATTTCTTCTGCCATCTCTTTCTCCTTGGTTTTTTCATCCAAAAACAACGCAGGATCCATACCCCAAATCGGTAACCTTGTTATTTGTGCAATAAGCTGAATAGTTATGGGGACATGTGTGTCCATCCATATTGCCCCTCCATCTGTGACTGCCAACATTTTTTGGCCGCATGTTGTTGCATACTGGCCTTGGCGAAAATGCGGTAGGTTCAACAGACCTAAAATTCATGTTTTCTCTAGCCCGATTGCCCACTAGTATGGTTGGTTAATCAGTTATGTGAATGGGTTCATGCCTATAGTCTATAAAAATAACCTTGGCACAAGTTTCGAGAACTTGGATTCGTCTGCTACATTGTGGTATGAATATTTGAGCTTCCCAACATGGACCAATAGCTTTGGTCCTAGTTGTACCCCATCTGATATGCGTGGTAGAACAATTTCTACTGTCAGTTTCTTGCAGGGTAAACTTGGTATATGTATCTTGTCCTTCTTCTACGGTGGTTGTCTCAAATTTCCAGCAGCTTTCGGTTGTTCCTCTGTATTCCATTATGTCCAAGCCGTGACATCTTCAGCGGTCCCCCCTGTTGGGTGTTTTGAGATGGTCATTTGAGACTCATCTGGCTCCACATATGTTTTCATATTCGTCGTCGTGCCATTAACTTTTGGAGTTACATCTGTATTCTTTGGTTGCACCTCCTTCTGGGTTTCTGCTTCCTGGTTATGTGGTTCTTGTGTCGTTGCGGTCGTATCTACACTTGTGGCCTCTAATGTTGGCCGTTGAATTTCTTCTAGTATCGGTGTAGGTTTTACTGGTATCATCTCTAGGGATGGTATTTCATCGACATTGACGACCTCAGGCAGTTGTTCTTCACCTTCTCTGGCCTGTCCTCATGACCTGGTTTGAACTCTAGTTTGTTTTGCGGTCTGGCTTGCTTCTGCTTTCTTGGGCGGTGCCATAGTGGTGAGTATCAAATGGATGCTAGACTTGAATGGTCTCTGCAGTCTACATGAACTCTCTCTGTTTTATTTCACCTTTGTTTCTCTCTATCTTCTCTGTCTTCGTGAATAGACTATGGGATCCCGCGTTCATGTGTTGTATGGATTTCCCATGAATCTTTTCGGTACACTTTCTTGGTTATGGGTTAAATTCACCTTAATTATGGGTTCAATGCATTTTCAGTAGTTTCATATTGACCATTAATCTTGTTGTCCTAGGTTTTGTTGGTGAAATTAATGTGGTGTCCCATCGGTCCTTGCTTCTCTTTAATTTCTCCTAGTGTCGTCCTATCATGTTACTTTTGTCGCCTTTCTTTTTCCCACTTGTTTTCATTTCTATGTAACTGTTGTTCCTTTCCTCGTTGAATTCGTGTTTCTAAATTCATGTGGACATTCTACTTCTAGCATACAACTCTTTTTTTATTTTTATTTCCTTTTTTTTTTTTACTGCGCAGTGGGTGGTCAATTGTCCTTGTACCTCTTTAGTCGGCTCTCATTGATCATTCATATGAGTTCTGTGCCTGCTAAATCTCTTAACTGTACAATGCCTCTGTCTGTAATAGATATTACTTCATATGGTCCTAACCAATGCATTCTAAGATTTCCTGGGTGTTGTAATGATTTGTTGTCATACATCAATACTAGATATCCTTCATTGAACATTTTCTTCTTGATGTGTCTATCGTTCCAAGCTTTGTCTCTTGCTTTCTGCACTTGTTGATGGAATCCTTCCAAGATTCGTTCTTCCTCCATGGTCAATAACAGATTTAGTCTCTCTTGTATTGCACCTCGTTCTATCATTTGTGTGATAGCTGCTATGTGCAAGATGGGTATTAAAAACTCTATTGGAACTATTGTTTCTTGGCCATAAACCATTTTAAATGGTGTGTGCCCTGTCAAATTTTTTCATGTAGTCCTGTATGCCCATAATGTTGTTGGTGATTTGAGGTCCCAGTCATCTCTGTTGACGTTACAAATCTTTGTCAGTGAATTCTCCATAATTTTGTTGAAGGCTTCCACTGTACCATGTGCCTGTGGATGATATGGTGTGCTTTTCTAGTGGTGGACTTCAAATTCTTCAGTCATCACGTTGATGGTGTTGTTTATGAAGTGTGTGCCTTGGTCGCTCATCAAAAATCTTGGGCACCTGAATCGAGTGATTACTTTTTCAAACAAAAAGTTCATTGTTGTTTATGCGCTACAATCTTTTACTGGTGCGGCTTCCGCCCATCTTATTAAATATTTTGTCACAGTGATAATGTACCTAGCCCCTGTTATTTTTGTCAATGGCTTGATTGGTCCCACAAAGTCTATTTACCACTTTTCAAATGCCTGTAATGTTACTTTTGGTCGTAATGGCATCTCATCCCTTCTGTTGGGTTTGCCTACCCTTTGACAGACATCACATCTTTGACAGTACTCCTTCGAGTCTCTGTGAATCATTGGCCACCATAGTCCTGCGTGCAATACCTTCTACATAGTAGCTTTACCTGCATAATTCCCTCCTGTGATTACCTCGTGGGATTTTGCTAAGACTCTTGGTATTTCGTGCTCTAATGTATGTCTTTGCAAGATGCTATCTGCACCCATTTTATATAATTGTTCTGCAATCAATTGATAGTTGGCAGCGCGGACTACCAGGTTTTTATAGTCTTGCGGTGAAATACCTATACTCAAGTACTGAATGATATATCTGAAGTATTCATCAGCAATATGTACTGAGAATAACTATGAATATGGAAAGTTGTATTCTAAATTAGTAGGTTCTTCTCAATTTGTGACCCTACACAGGTGGTCAGGTCCTGCATTCAATTTCCCTAGTTTAACTATTAATTCAAAGTCGAATTCTTGGAATAGTAGTAACCATCGATAGATTCTCCCCCCCAACACTCACTTGTTGACTAGGTATTTCAGGGCTGAGTGATCTATGAACATTTTAAAGTGCTTTCCCAATAAGTAATTTCTGAATTTATGCAGTGCATAGACCATGGCTAGGCCTTCTCTTTCTGTCGTGTTATAGTTTTGTTCTGAGTATGATAACTTCCTTCTTACAAATTCTATCAAGTGATCCAAGTCTCCCACTCCTGGCTATGCCAAGATAGCTCCAAGTGCTATGGATGATGCATATACATGCACATGGAATGTCTTTTCCCAGTCTGGAAATACCAATATCGATGCAGTAACCATCTTTTCCTTCAAGGTATCTAGACCATGTTGACACTTGTCGTTCCACTGAAACTTTATGTCCTTTATTAACATCTTTTCCATCAGTTTTGTGACTTTTGCATATCCTTTGATGAAGTTCCTGTAGTATCTTGTGTGTCCTAACGTCACTCTTAGCTGATAGACTATTTTCGATGCTGGCAAATTAACAATGACTGTGATCTTTGTCGGATCTACTAATAAACCTTGTTTGCATACTATGTGTCCCAATAGTATCCCAAGCGGTGTTATAAATATGCATTTCTTGATTTTCAGTGATATCTGGCATTGTCTGCATCTTTCTAATATTAGCCGTAAAACTTCCACATGGTTTTTCAACAGGCTATAGACTGTCCAATCTTCCAGGTATACTTCAAGAAACTGATGGATGAATTCCTTAAATTTTGTGATGACCACTCTGGATAATATTGCTAGTGCATTCTTTAGTCCAAATGACATGACTGTGTACTGATAAGATCCCCATTCTGTTGCAAATGTGGTCTTGTGTCTGTCCTCCTATGCTATCCTAATCTGATGGTAGCCCGAGAATCCATCAGTGAATGAGTAAGCTTCATGTCCTTCCACGTTCTCTAACACTTCATCTATGAATGGTGTAGGGAATGGGTCGTGTAGGCATGCATCATTCAACTTCCTCAAGTTGACACATATCTTGATCCCTCTTCCTTGTTTCTTGTCTTGCACTACCATCAGGCTTATCCAATATGACTCCTCAACTGGTTCTAGGATGTCGGCTTCGAGCATCCTGTTGATCTCATATTTAACTTTATGTTTATATATGGGGTTCAATCTGTAGGGTCATTGTCTAATAGGTCTCGCTTAAGGTCTGAGTGGTATCTTCATTTCTCCCAGTTCTCTGGCTATACCCTTCATCTCTGTGAATGTTGTGGGAAAGAGTTCATTGTATTCGCATAACAACTTTGTGATACTTTCTATTGTTTGCGCATCTCAGTAATCTCCAATGTTGGTAATTTTGGGCTTCTCATCTATCCCGATGTTAACTTTCTTTACCTTGATTTGTGCAGAAATGGCTTCTGATTCTATGGGTGGTCCTTCCACATCTCTTTCGCCTTTTACTTCTTCAATATGAATATCACGTGTATCATCTTCCTCTGGTGCTTCTTCTTGTACGTGGTAATAAGACAACAGTTCCTTGACTATATGTTTGTTCCATTGTTGTTCTTATGTGATCAATTCTATTTCTAGTTCTTTGATGAATATTACTCCTCTGATCCATTTAAAGGTTGCATCTATGTTGGGGTTCTCATGCTTGAATGAGAAAGTGACTGTGAAATTTTTTCGCAATGTCATCCATGTCGCAGTTCCTTTGCGCAATTCCTGGTCCGTATACCAATTTTCTGGTATGCCCTCTAGAGTATGTATGAAGTGATGAGGCCATTCCTCTAGTGGTGTCATTTTCCACAACGTTCTACATGCCTCCAAGTGTTTCGCTAGTGCTATGTGTCCTTAATATTTCTGTTGTTTGTTATTTTTTTGTTCTGCACTGAACCTTGTGCGCAGTAACCACTTACATTGGTACCAGTCTGTGATTGTCTCTTTGTGTGCACCCAACCATCTTTCTAGTGTGGCCTTTAGTGCTAAGTCAAGTGCTAATAGTCTCTGGTTCTCTAACACTACGTTTTCGTACTGTGTCAAGAATTTTTCCAAATCATTTATTCCATGGAAACTAGGTGGTTCTCTGATTTATGTGCCTATCCATCTTACTGCGCGGTCTATTCTTAAACATATTTGCATGGATACTTCGTGTAGCCTATGTTGTCAATTCTCTGACTCTGTTGCACATGAATTAATGCTCTGCCAACTGAGTACCCTGTCTGCAGTTGGGTTTACGTAATCCTCATCGTGTGTTGTTGTTCTGTACAACTGGTTGATTTTCTCTAAGTCTAGGAAAGTAGGTTCTACAAACCTCTCCCCTTCTGATGGGTCTAATGGCGTGATGACCCTATATTCTCTGGACTCAAATGTCATTTTCTTGGTCTTCAAATTGATTATGGCCTGATTGTCAAATTCCCAATCCAAACCAAGTAATGTCGGGTAAGGTGTTGTGTTGTCCACTATTTCAATGACTTTGAAATTTGCTTTAGTGCGCACTCCATCAAGGTCTACGATCACTCCTTTCAGTCTATCAATTAGTAGGACTTTATGTTGGTTTGCTAGTTTCGATTGAACAGGTGAGTATCCTAATGTGGGCTCTCCCATACATTGCCATATATTCTTTGGTAATATATTCACTTCAGATCCTAGATCCAATATAATGTCCCCCATATTGAAATCCCCGATGTTAGCATTTAGTCTAAATTCCCTACTTGTTCTTCTTTTTGTCTGTAGGTGATTAATTGTAAATTAGGTTCTACATTTCCTTCTTTCTCGCTGCTACACTTTTCTAGGATGTTTTGCAATATTTTCATAGATGATGGATCACTTAATAGTTTTACACATGATTGCAAAAATCCTTCGATTGTACTTACTTGTCCCATGGGCTGCATTTCGTTGGTATGATCCAATGATAGAGGCATATCGTATTTTGGTGCTTCCTTGTTATGATGCATAGTTGAAGTCAATGTTCTTCCCTCCTTCTGAAATTATTTTCTAGCCTCTTTAAATATCTCTTTTTCCTTCTGCGCGTCGAACTGCTTCCTGGGTTCAGTGTTCTTCTTTACCCATTGGTTCTGCATTGGTTCTTATCGAACTGCATCAGTGCCTGTTTTATCTCCTCCGCACGTAACTATGTTGATATTTTGTCCTTCAACACTTGCTTCGGCTGAAATCCACTAAACATTTTTATTGCTCTAGTTCCTGTTTTCCTAAATCTTCACTAGTAGTGTCGGACATTCCTCCATATTGTGGTTCGATGGACAATACATACAAGTTGCTAGTGGAAGAAGATATTCCCTTGCATAATGTTCAGTTGCTGAAAATTGTGACATGTGACTAATCCTCTACCTCGTCTGAAATCTCCTCTGGCTCATCCTCCTCCTATATAGCCTACTCGATCACCTCTCAACACGTTATACAGAGGTGCCTGATTATACTACGTGTTATTGTACTAAGGTTGTGTTGGGTTGTACTACCGCTATGCGTTATTGTATGGTTGTTGTGCAGTATTATATTGTTGTTGCGCAGTGTTGTATGGAGCTAGGTCTTGATTGAACTGTGGTGCTACTTGTCGAGTCATCATTTCAGATTGTACCCTATATGCATCTAATGTCCTTTCTCGCATTAGCTCCATAGTTCTACAATATTTATCATCATGGCCCATTGACTTGCAAAAGGTACAATTTGAATTCTTTGGGACTGTCTGATATTTCTACATCATCGTGCAGTGATAAGGGTCATGACCTGGTTTCTTACAGATTTTCCACCATAATCCTCCCATTGGTAATGGGTTCGACATTCCTGCTGCCATATACTGTGCAAACATTGGAAATTTATTCTTGTGGTGTCCTTCCGTTCTACATGTGGTACACCAAACAACTTCTTGTTTTTACTTGTTCTTATTATGGTTCAGCTGAAACGTGAGATTCTTCAAATCCTCCTTCAGTTATTCGATAGTTGGGTATGTCTGTTGGTACTAGTTTTCTTCTAGTTGCAAGGCTTCCTGCAGAGCCTCTGTCTACGTTTGAATTTTTTTTTGTCGTAAAGGGTATTTTAAGTGTGGGAGTAATGAATTGAAAAACAGGTACCAATGTTGCATATTGGTCATGAGGTATTTTAACTTTCCCTTAAGTCGCTTGAATATCTAGTCAATCTCCCATACCGACTCTCCTGGTTTCTGTCTTATTTCGATCATCTTGTTCATTTACTAATCCTCTGAGCTCAGCTTCTGGAACTCATTAATCAGTAATTTCTTAATGTCTGCCAATCTCCTCGTCATCCCAAGGGCCCTGTTTATGTATAGAATCATGTACCAGTCTAGTGTGTGGTCTCTTAGCGTAATAGCTAGCTGTGTGAGTTTGGTATCTTCATCAGTGATCTATTTTTCTTCTCAGATCTTTGCTCAAATGAACAAGTGATTCTCAGGGTCTTCTGTTGCTTCTCCCCAAAATTATGGTAACTTGATGGTAGGATTGTGTCCTGCCATTTTGAATGTTGAACTACTACCTCCTCCACGCAGTGTAGATATTTGACTAGTGTTGCCTGAACTGGCTCCTCCAATTGTTTTTCCTTGTGTAGATGTACTTCCTCCTATTGGACTTCCTCTGAACTGTGGTTGTATAAATGGTGGTGTTCTCTTTGGTGTATTAATCGCACATGGTTTTATGGGTTCCACACTGACATTAATATGGATAGGATGGTTGTGTTTTCCTCCCACTCTTGGACCTCTTGTCTTCCTCTCATATTTTGCATGCAGGATTTCCTCAATCTGCTCTATAGCCCAGAGATCCTCTACCTCTTCCTCATCACTCACCAAGACTTCCCTCGCGGATATAGCTCTCTTCTTGGTATTCACCTTATATTGGTAAGGTTCTCCACTACGCATCATTCCAATTGTCTCCAATATCCACCAGATCTGGTCTTCATCCATCATGATTGGGTCCAAGGGTTCCTCCTTCTTGCCCGCATCCTTTCCTCCTTCCATTTCTCCTCTCTCTGTCAGTGCTTCCCCCCTTCCCCCATGCATGCAGGGAAGTTTAGTTTTTTTATTCCATTGTCATTACACCCTTTTTATAGAGCAGTATCTTAATTGAAGTATACAGTGATCGAATTTACCTTCCTCGAGGTCTGCCTAGAAATTATTTCTCTTCTGCGTTGTATGAATTTGTTGTGTCAACTGTAAACTCTGTTATAAACCCTGCCACAATACTGTTAAGCCAAAAGTCTACTACGTAGGTGAATTTGTTGTTCAACTGTTGTAACTTCTCAATCTATACTGGGGTCCACTCTAACTGTCGAATCCGATTTGTCGCGTGGTTATCCTTCAACCTTAGTATCCACTCCTGCAATAGATGCGAAAAATCACAGAAAAGGACTTTGTGCAAATCAGTAAACACGTATTTGTCCATATATTTGTGGGGTGTGATTATAGGTTTTCTATTGTCCTTCTATGCAAACTCTAACTCTTTGGTTCTCAACCAAGTTTCAATTTCTTCTTTTGTGGGGTTCCATGGTCTCAACATCACCTTCTAATGGCTCATTTCCCTCTTCTTTTCTTTGCTCGTTTCCCACTCCTCCTATCTCATCTACTCAATCCTCCTTTGTTTCTTCCAATGGAAACAGAACCATTTTTTGGTTACTAGTTCTAGTTCTACTCTATCATATGAGTTATTGACCCAGGGTTCATGTCTTTCAGGTTTCCAACAAAAGCCTCTAAAACTACCATCCCTCCCGGTAAACCGGAAGGCAACGCAACACAAAAAAAAATTCGCACAGTCTCACCCAAGATAGATTTAATGGGTGGTTGTAAGACTCATGCATTTATAGCCTAGTATTTAGCGCGATATATGGGATATATATCCTGAACCAATTATTATAACTTTTGATTGCAACCTACTATTATTCATGACTTATTCCCTCAATATCGCAGCAACATTTAAACAAGCAATGGAATAACTCATTCATTCATTAAGCATAACAAATAACTACTTAAAAGATGATAAAGATATGCATACATTCATCCCATTACATAGATGTTACCGTGGTTCACCCCCTCCTGGGCTACGTCGACAAATATTTATCTCTTGTCTCTTTTATTATGGTAGTTTTGTGTATCCAGCATCACGCGCTTACAACTCTCCTCAGATGGGTAAGATCTATATGAGGCGAACTAGATCGCACCAGGATCCTCGACTTATGATCTAATCCTCATATCTTCCTTCTCTCCTCTCCTCTAGCTCAACAACTTACAAAATAGTGCATAACAATATTACAATTTTCATCCACTCATGGATATCTATGATGTAACAACAATTTGAATAATGCAAAAATCCAACCTATGATACCTATGTATCGGAACCCTCTATAATACCTCAATATTGGTATTTCTACATCTTTGACTCTTCATCCATTACAATACATTACCAAAACCCTAACCCTACCGACGTTAGGTCTTCCTCTCATGTGCATGTGTTGCTTCTCCTTCCAGTGGTCGCTCTCCTTGTGCATGATTTCTTGCATGAACGCATGTTGTGTTTCCTTCCAACTGTTACTTTTGCTTCTGCATGCTTTATTTCCCCACTATAATCCTTCTTTCCACTTCAACCTACTACCAACAGAATCGCTGACAAATTATACTTTGATAATTCTTCAAAGAGGTCCAGAACTAGGTTCATGCATGCCCTTAGTCTAGGGTGCTTGGACTGGTATACACCTTTCACTTGGTTTATGACGAGCTCGGAGTCTCCATGTCCCGCTATCCTTTTTGCGCCTAACTCTTTCAAAAATCTCATACCCAAAATCGATGCCTCGTACTCAACCATGTTATTTGCACAATCAAAGGCGAGTTTGTAAGAGAATATTTTCATTCCCACCTTGGGGGGACTTATCCATACACCAACCCTTATCCCTTCCTTGTTGATGGCTCCGTCGAAGCTCATGTTCCACATTTTGTTCTCCATATGGTTTCTCAAGTCTGTGCATTCTTATGCTCGACATTCAGCCTTATCCTTGACAGTAATGATGGTCACCGACTCTTCCCCTTCAACCGGAGCATCTCTGATATATTTATGTTATATTATTGGATATACGCAATATCTCTATGCATTTCTTTATTATATCTCCGCTCTCATTTCATGCCGAAAATAATCTAGATAAGTGGTATCAGAGCTAGCTGCTCTTGATCATTTTTTTTTCCAGTACATGTCCTCGACGAAGTCCGAGTATAGAAATTTGGGTCTCAAGCTTGTCTCTCTTGAAGAAAATTGCTCTTGCACACCCAAGAAACCCTCAATGGTGGAAGAAAAGAAAAATGACGGAGCAGGTGATCCTATCTATCTATTGCTTGAGCAAGCTCTCATGCGACAGAGGGATGAAATGATGGAGAATTTTTCCCACATCCTTAAATGCTTGTCGATAGCATCAGGCACATCTTCATCAAGTGGCCACTTTGGAGGCACCTCACCTTTCAAGGTACAAGTTAATTTTGATATTCTTGTATTTGAAGGATAGAGAGATGTAGAAGCACTAGAAAAATGGTTAACTCTACTAGAAGGTTATTTCTCTGTTCACAATTTTTTCGAAAAAGAAAAGATCACCTTCGCACTCCTTAAATCTCTCCCTCATGTAAAACATTGGTGGGAAAATTACTGGGAG
>JZKD02S2108891.1:163904-176942 GCA_000966675.3 Picea glauca
ACTACTGTCACTGTCACTGTAACTTGCAACCTATCAAAATGTCATTGTATACAACATGTCACTGTCACATTAACTAATCCTTTTCATTGTTGCATCAACCAACCCGTCACTGTCACTATCACATCAACCTGTGACTACCATTGCCGCATCAACCTGTCACTGATGATCAACAAATCATCCAACCTACCACTGTTACCATCATTGTCACTGATATACCATCACCATCCAACTATAACCAGATCCAATCACATGGATACCAAACCATCACAAAACCAAGTATATCAACCTGTATCAACCATGCACATCAACCTATACCATACCATGTACATAAACCTGTACCACACCATGTACATCAACCTGTACCATACCAAGAATCAACCATGTACCACAACCTATACCATAACAAGTGTATCGACCATGCACCAAAACTTATACCATGTACATCAACACCATACCATGTACCAATCTTGTATCAACCAAACCTATGTTATACTATGTGCCAACACCACACCGTGTATCAACAATGTATCTCAACCATATACCATATCACTCATGATATGTCTCAATCATGCCATACACCATGTACCATAAGATATAGCAAGCACGTACTTTCAATGGTGTACCTCAACCAAGTACCAAATCATGTACTACGATCACCAACAAGTGCCTCTAACCATGCACGATATCATCAACCATATACCTCAAACAACATGCCAATTACCCATACACCATGTACCTTAAACATGTGCCATATCACGAATGATATTCCTCAACCAATTATCATAAACCATGAGCCAATATATCCAAGATATGCACCAACAATGTACCTCAACCAACATGTATCATACATCCAAAATGTGCCTCAAGGCTTATACCAAAACTCACAAAGTCATGCCTTAAGAATGTTCCACAATATTGTCAAGATGCAACCTCATAACACATAGAATAACATACCTTTACAACTATAACTGACTTGGTGCCTCTAATCCTGATACCTAGACCTGTAGCTTTACCTAATTCCTCAACAACCCAACACTAACATCTTTTCCCTCTTCTTTGTAGTCCTCACGGGACTAAGATTGTTGTCTAGCGTGGCCTCGCATGACGAGTCCTAGACAACCCGTGGGGGTTCCCAACATGACACCCTCGAGCTGACCCACGAGGGCCTGCTTCACCAGGGTTACAAAAAAACCCTTTCTCTCTATAGCTCTGAAACTTTCACTCTTCTTTCACACTTTCTTCACTGCCTCAGACTCGACCAAAATATTCTCACAAGATAAATTTTCAATGAATGTGTGCATGTACTTATGAGCGACTCCTTGAGGTGTATTTATACTTTTTCCAAGAAACTTCTCTCCTTAATATTAGTTCTTCTTGAAATTCCTTGTTACAACCACTTTACCCTTTCATTAATTGACTTGTAACCAACTAGGGGTTTCTTGACCATTATTTGGGGCTTCTAACTTCACAAGGCCATAACTCCTCAACTGTGAGGAACCATGTGGCGTACCACTTATCACCAGAAATGAAACGCCGAGGTCTATCCATCCATGAGTGGGTTACATTCATTTACAATGTTCTTCATGAAATTTTTCCTTGATCAACTTTAGGTTCCATAACCACACCTTCGGGGCTTCGTGTAGACTTCATAAAATGTACCCATTACATATGTTGACATCAAACATTCTTGTTGAAATCAATGAAAACTAAATCACCATCAATATCGATCACAAATTTGGGGTATATCGAATGCTTTGAGGGTTGAAATCAATGACAACCAACTATCCAACAATCTCCCCCTTCGGCATTGATGGAAACACCAACATTTATGACAACACTCATACTCCAATACTCATGCTCCCCCTGTGACCATTACTCTTCATCAATGTTTCTCTCGATGGTTCTCTCCCTCTTTGACATCAATGGAAAAGGGTATCTCTCCTTGGGGTTATTCCCCCTATCTTTATGTGTATGTTATCTCTCTTCACATGTTTCTATCCTCATGTTTCTTTCCAAGTTCCTCTTCTCCTTTTGATATCAATAACAAAGAGTGACTCCCCCTAAAAGTATACCTTTTCTGAACAATCCTTCTTTGACTTCATGCGCTTGAATCTTTCTCTTCTGATCTTTCTCTTTCTCTCCCTTTGACATCATGGGAAAAAGGATAACTCCCCTTGTCGGTATGTCTCCCCTTGTCTACATGATTCTGATCTTTCTCTCCTGATCTCTTTCTCTGACAATTTCTCTCCCCTTGACTTCTCTGCAAGATGTAGAAAAATATGGGACTTCATGCATACTCTTCTCTTCTGGTGCTTCTTGTCTATTGGTGATTCCTCTTATAATTCTCTGACATATATAAAAATCATTCAAAATTTATTGACTTCAATTATTCATGGTTTGTCATGTTCACTGTTTAGACATCAATGACCATGTTCTCAACAATGTCCCTCTGATGATATAGCTTCTTTTGAAGGTTTCTCTTTCCCTGTTCTGATATGCCTTTCACTGCTTGTCTTCTTATGACCAAATAGTTCCACTTGTAAATGTGTTTCACCTGCACAAAACAGATCTAGATAAACAATGATACACACATTTGCAGGGAGAATAAGAGAGAGAAGAAAAATGAGAGAAAGAATGAAAAAATTCTCATTAACTGTGATGAATAATGAATAATTTACACATGATATACTATGCATAGATCAATGAGCGGGAAATGGAGGTGAACCAATGCAAAAAAGTGGTGGTCTAGAGTGATCTGGACACACACCAATAGTTACGGGAGTGAAATTCCACCCAGTCTAGTCTCTCAGACAATTACGAGAGTGAACTGCCACCTAGTTGACTTAACTAGTCAACTAGTCTTCAATTAACTGACTGAAAAGAGAGTAGTGAGGAGTTAACTCAAGGAATCAATGGTAATGCACCAGTTTGGTGATGATACCAAGGCAAGGCTGAATTAGCATGGTGATGATCCCAATGTTGCATGGTGATAAAACCAATGCAACATCTAAACTCAACTCAACTAGTCAAACTGAAGTGTCAATTGAACAAGAATATTCTCCAGGTGGAATATTCTCCCCTAAAATATAGGAGAATGGATAATGACTAATTATGACTAATAAACAAGGAAAAAACTTAGGAAAAAGAAATCCTAGGTGTGTGTGAAGTAAATCCAACACCCCCCCTGAACATCACAATGGTGAAAATAAAGAATGGGTCTCGACAACGAGGCCATGTTAGGTAGCCAAATACAAAAGATACACTGAAAATAAAGTGAGGAATGAGGGAAAACCTCATGGGAAACCCCCCCCACTCAAGGTACACCGTATGTAAAAAAAGAAGAACTACAGTTGCTAGGCAACTATGTCCTTCACTCCAAGACAACTTCGCAGAGAATGGAACTTCTGCTCAGTGAAGGTCTTGGTGAAGATGTCTGTTGTCTGTTCTGCTGAAGGACAAAACTATAAGTCGATGATCCCCTCGTGTACTAAGTCTCGGATGTAGTGCATGTGGGTCTCGATGTGCTTCATCTGCTACCTCTGAATTGGATCTCTGTAGAACTTTAGAATGCTTTGGTTGTCACACCAGATGACGATTGGCCGATGAAATTGAATTCCCAACTCAATGAGAAAATTTTGTAGCCACATATCCTGAATCGTTATGTTAACTACCCCTCTGTACTCTACCTTGGCTGAAGATAGAGAAATGGCAGCTTGCTTCTTTCTTGACCAACAGATAGGCCCAGAACCAAGACCGAGTGAGTAACCAGATGTGGACTTGCGATCAGTGCTATCGCCAACCCAGTCGGAATCAGTAAACCCGATGAGATATACTATATATTCTACTACATAATGAATCCCAAAGGTGATGGTGCCTTGTACATATTGAAGGATATGCTTTGCAGCCTTCCAATGTAGCTCATGTGGCTCCTGCATGAACCTGGAAATTGTGCCAACTGCATAGGAGAGGTATGGTCTAGAGTGTGTAAGATACAATAAGATCCCCACTAGCTGTTTGTATAGTGTGTTGTCAACCAATGGAGTCCCCCCGCCATCCTCAAGTTTTACTCCTAATAGGAAAGGAGTCGGAGCATACTTGCATTCTGTCATGTGAAATCTCTCAAGGAGATCTCATGCATACTTGGCCTGAGACATTTTGATGCCTGATGCATCCTGACTGATCTCAAGTCCAAGGAAGAAGTGTAGAGGACCCATGTCCATCATAAAAAACCTATCATGTAGAATCCTCTTGACTGCAACAATCGTTGAAGTCGAGGAATCGATGATAAACAAATCATCAACATACAAAACTAAAAGTAGAAATGAATCGACCATCCCGAGCATGTAGACATTCGGGTCTTATTTACAACGTACAAAGTTCTGTGACAAAAGGTAGGAGTCCATCTTATCATACCATGCCCTTGGAGCCTGCTTGAGGCCATAAAGGGACTTCTTCAGTCGACAGACCAAAGATGAGTTCGGCATAAATCCCTAGGGATGCTCCATATAGATCTCCTTAGAGAGATCATCATGAAGAAATGCATTATTCACGTCCATATGATGAACTTTCCATCCTTTGGTTGCCGCAATGGAAAGTGACAATCGTATGGAATCCATCTTCGCTACTGGAGTGAAGGTCTCATCATAGTCAATACCATGAACCTGTTGAAATCCTTTGGCGACAAACATGGATTTGTATTTTCTAATCTGTCCATTTGTTGCGGTCTTGGTCCTGTAGACCCATATGCATCTGAAAATTTTCTTCCCAGAAGGAAGGGGAACCAGATCCCAAGTCTGGTTCTCGAGGAGGGATTTGTACTCCTCCTGCATGGCGAATTCCCAAAGTGATTTCCAACAGCCTCACCATAAGACTTTGGATCTGAATACTGAACCAAGAAAATATGTGTGGAGGGAAATGGTTCAGTGGAGGTGAGTGCAACAAGAGGCTCTTCGAAATCAGACCGAGTCCTCCTAGTATTGTATGAATCACCAACGAGATCCCCTGCATCCTGAAGAGTAGTCTGTGCCCAATTGGGCCTCTGCTCTGGCTATGCAACTACATCTCGATGATCTGACTCTGCATTTGACTGTACTGACTCTGAATCTGAATCATCTAATTCCTCTTAATCATAACTCTCATCTGAAGAAGAGTTGGCATGTGCATGCTCATCATCTCAGATAGGTGGAAGAGTGAAGGTGTCTGCATGCGGCGATTGAGGTACATGCGAGACACTTTGCTTGAATTGGATGCTACGCTCAATGATGAGCCAGTTTGAGGAAAGATCAATAAGTCGATATCCCTTCACACCGTCAGGGTATCCAACAAAAATGCACTCAATGCTCTGTGGATCTAGGGCCTTCCTCTTTTTAGAAGGAATCCTAGCCCATGCACGTGAACCGAAAATGTGAAAGTGGGTCACTTCCGGTTTGAGGCCGCTAAAAGCCTCATAGGGGGTCTTATCCTTGATAGATCTATAGGGAGATCTATTTTGGATGTATGTTTCATAGTTAAGTTCTTTAGCCCATAGTCTCTGTGGTAGAGACTTTGCATGCAACATGCAAGATGCCATCTCCTTTAGAGATCGGTTTTTTTGCTTAGCAACTTTGTTTTGCTGCGAAGTATAGGGAATTGTGTGCTGCAACTGAATCCCTGCCTCATGGAAAAGATTATGAATCTCATGATTTACATACTCTACCCCATTATCAGTTCGAAGGAGTTTGATCTTCTTTTCGGACTTTGTCTCAACTAGGGCTTTGAAATCTTTGAGGTGTTGAGAGACCTCATATTTTTTCCTAAGAAAGTAGATTCATGTAAAATGTGAGAAATCATCAACAAAAATGAGAACAAACCTCATTTTGTTGATGGATGGATGCGGAAAAGGACCCATAAGGTTACTGTGGATCAGATCCAAAGGTGCGAAAGCTCACCGAGACTTTCCTTTGTCAAATTTCTCTTGAGGGTGTTTTCTGAGAACACATCCCTCACATACTCCCTTGGAGAAATGGATGTCTGGTAGACCATAAACCAATATTTTCTTGCTAATTTTTTGGATGTATCTGGAATTCAAATGTCCAAGCCTTTCATGCCATATCCTACTACTTTCATCAACATGAGTAGGCAGTAAACTAGAATTAGTTTCAATGAATTCAAGAAAAGTATACAATATAGACTAATGATTTACCTCACCGATAGCAACCCTGGATTTGGTTTGCATGTTGTAGATGTCCACAGAATTTGGTGTGAATATGAATTTCATTTCAATGCCATAATTCGTCATCTGATACACAAAGATAAGGTCGATAGGAAGTTTGGGAACGTGCAACACATTCTCGAAGCTTTCGTTGGTGAGTTCAATGCTTCCTTTATCGGTGACTTCGACATAAGAGTTGTCCCCCATTAGAATAGGAGAAAATTTACATGCATCCAAAGAATAATATACTTCTTTTGAGGAAGCCATGTGATGTGATGCTCCTGAATTTACAATCCAAGCATCGAGAGAGGAGTTGATGACAATCAAGGCATAGCTAGAATTGCCTTTCTTGGAATTCATATCTTCTGGCTTCTTATTCTTGGCACCCTTAGGGATGTGATCTCCAAGGTTGTTTTGCTGAAGTATTTGAGACATCAGATATATTTGGTTTTGCATGCATGCGGATTCCAAATGGAATCCTTTGTGACAATATGTGCATTTCTCCCCTTTTCTTCCCTTTTCCCCTTTGGATCCGGAGGCATTAGTGAAGGGTTTTGTGTACCCTTCCTTCTTCGGATGTGCATGAGATTTTCATTTATCTTTATCTTTAGATTTCTAATATTTGTGGTTGCCATCATGCACAGTGAGTGCATGTACCCTTGGACCTTTGATTGTGCCCATGCTGATGGGCTTGGTTTGCTCTTGTGTCAGGGATTCAATAAAGTCCTCAAGAGAAGGCATCTTCCAAGTGGCTCCAGAGGCAAATCTGATAGCATGGAATGTGGATATGAATACAAATAATTTAGGACCAAGCTTGGAGAGAATGGTGAGAACCATTTGTTTCTCCTCCTTTGATTTATCAACCCTGCAAGCTTTGAGTTGCGATAGTAAATCCTTGAATTTTGTAAATAAATCTTGGATATTATCGAAGCTTTTTGGATCCAATGTGAGCAGCTCCACCTCCATCATGTGTCCCCTCATCTCATCCTATTTTCCAAAGAGCCCTTCCAAGGTGGTCTAGGATTCATTGAGAGTATTACATGAAGATATGTGAAAAAGGAGATCAGGAGAAATAAGATTGCAAATTGTTCTGAGTGCCTCATCCATGCAATTTAAGTACTTGGATTTTTCTATGGCTAATGTCGGTTTTGTATCTGTATTCAAGGTTAACCTGTACAACCCTTTGGTTCGAATATGTATGGCTATTTTCTCCTTCCATGAAAAATAGTTTTAAGGTGTAAGAATGAATTCTTTTTGGAATTCCATCTTTCCGTTGTCTTCAATCTTTTGTACCTGTAAAAAAATTTGGTGTAGCTTTTGATTAGCAGCCTGTCGGCTCTGATACCATGTAAATATGTTGAACCTACACAAAATAGATCTAGCTAAACAATGATACACACATTTCCAGAGTGTTATCGTTCTGTAAATTCCCAGAGGTTGTCAGAGTAGAAGAAATTTACAAGAGGTAACTTTATCCAACCACTTCGAAATTGGAATCTAGCCCTACCAACTTCAGAGAGGGATCTCTATGTATGATTTAGCGATGTTTTAACTGTAAGATATTAGGCTAGTTAAATAAAATAAGATTGAAAAGTTTTGTTGTTGTTTTTGTTAAGTTGGCTGAAGAGAGTTTATGCTTCCATTGGGCTATGGGGTCTGTATTATAAAGATGGAAATCTAAACAGAAATAAAAATATTCTTTTCACAGGGAAAGATAATGCATTCATTGGATTCTTTAGCAGCAAAATGATGAATAGCAGAAAATATGAGGATATCAATTAAAGTAAAGAAGCATTTAAGAATTTCTTCACTATAATATCAGAAAGATAAACATTAAGATCTTTCAAAGCCGGAAACATGGTATACAAAGATAAATCCTGCAACATGTGCTACTTTAAAAGATTAGATTACAAAACAATATGACAACTGAGAGAGAAAAACATTTAACATAGAAAAGAATAACATCACCAATGAACAACAAGCGAGAATCCTGTGAAATGTCCCTTTGTATTATTGGAAGATCTCTTTGACAAAAATTACAGTCTTTCTAGCTTACAGGGCGTAAAGATCAACCCTTGGTACTTCAAAGTTTGAAGTATTTATAACCAAAAATTACATATGATCCTGTCATTAAAGATCAAGACGTGGAAATCTAACTTTAGCTAACTAATTCAACAGAATACAAAAAATTAGGAACTGTTTGATGATGTGTTGAAATCTTCATGCTAATTCTGGGGTAAACCGTTGGTGAGTCCTCTGCACGACCTCATCTGATTGAATAGTTGACTGGGCTTGGACACCTCATATCCTACTCGATCAAGTTGCATAACTCTTCCCATCAAAGGTTACTAGGAACACTGACCTTGAGCAATCTTTGATATACTTCATCCATCTCTGTATACTTGGGAAAAGTTTGTTTGATGATGAAAATGTATGGGATCTCATGCTGTATGATGATATCTGACTGGAAAGCCTCTAAGAATGCTCTGCCTGTGAAACTACCCTGTATTCCCGAGAATTTAGAACTATCCTTAGCCACGGTAGCTAATTTATTTTTATAATCAGACAATGTCATTAACTTGTCATTTATGACCCTTAAACCTGAGAGACCTTTCTTCCGTAGAGCTTCAATTTTGCTGAAAAATCTTTGCACTCCTATGTCATAGTCTGGACTTTTCCCTCCAGCTGTAGCATCAATCCTCTTTTGGTCAGAACCCTCTTGACCTCGAGGATGGTTTCTATCCTATCTTCAATTTTCAGATCCTCTAATTCTTCTCTCATTTTTGAATTAAGGAATTTAATGATCTCAGTGGCTTCTGCGGGCATCTCTCCCAACTCTCCATTTATTTTCTCAATCGTCTGCTCGCTTCTTTGCACCAGTTCATTCCGCTCGAACATGATTTGTATCATAGGCCATATTTCATTAATAGATTTGGTGAAATCCATCCAGACATGCTCCTTGACCTCAGCAAGTGTTTTGCCTGCCACTGTATGCTTTTGAAGCTGTTGTAATTCCTGTATGAGCTTGTCTGATATTTGTTTCTCCTTGGAGTAGTTGGTTTGATAAGCAGACTTGAGTTCTTGAAGGTTCTCAACCTCCTTTCTAAGTCTACTAATCTCTGTCTCTTGCAAATTCATCTCTTCCATGGATTTTGCCAGTTCTACTGTCTTCTCCAGGGTTGTCAGTGGAGTTTATGAGGGAATTTATGTTGAGGCTACTGTGCTTACTCCTGTGAGTGGACCTACGCTTAATGGAATGACTTCCATAGGTTTTGATTATTCCTTCTCTTTCAATAAATTTTCTAGTTCTGCCTCCATCTCTTTTAACTGTGCATTTTGCTCCATAATCAACCTGAGCATCTCATCCTTTTCCCTTTCTGTCTCAACTATCTCCTTTGCCTGTGCATCTTTTGTTGGTGGCAGTTTCAATGGTTTCCTTAGAGAGGCTATATCGACATTTTTCTTTTTAAGCATTTCCTCAACTGCTTTCACATTTGAGGGGTCATACCCAATCTTGAGGACCAATTCTTCCAATGTCTTAATTTTGTTGTCCTTTGCAAAGGATGATATATTTTCTAATTTCAACTGTGTCTGGACATTACTCAGAGAAGCCTGTAATTTGGTGGCCGCAGTAGAAGCATTTGCCAACGTGCAGAAAATAATTTCCCCCATTTTCCTGTGTAGATCCATTTGATCAGTAGGATGCACCTCCCTTGTATGAAACTCGAACGTTGCCCTTTTGTAGTCAGTGATTACTTTCGGGTCTGGCACCTGTGCCTGCAGAAATGCCATGTGCATTCTACCCTTCTCTGTGTCGAATGCAAACAACAGTCTGTGCTGAGTTGTTGATGTTTGTTTCCAAAATTGAGCATATGTACTGTTGGTCAATGTCTGATTTTTCTTTTTGATCAGATCATATTTCTCAAAAATACTCAATTTTGGTCCCCCTTTGCTCGACTGGTTGACTGATGGAGTATTTGTGGGCTTCTTAGGAAAAAATGTAGAAATGATCTGCTTGCTGCTTGAGATGAGAAGTGATTGGTCATCCTTCATAGTTGTAGTGGATTTTATTTCTTTTTTACCAACCATGTCAAGTGTGTGACTAGTTTTTGGCCTCTTGGTATGTAATTGGAAATCCTTGGCCGAGACTTCAGTGATAGGAGGTGAAGAATCCTTCCCGGGCCTTTTCTCCTTGGGAACCTGTGGTGTAGTCGTCTGTGAAATATTGATCGAAGGGTCCTGTTGTTCTATCTCGACCAAAGTGTTAGGTTCCCATTCTATTTGATTCATGAACTTGTCTATCTCGGGCTTGGGTGCATGAACATGTGGGGCGTTTTTATTCTTAATCCTCATCTCAAAAATTGTCCCGCATGGATCATAGTGCCATATGAAGCTAGCAAAAAACTTCATCTCTTTTAACAGTCTATCTGCTTCCTTCCCAATGCCTCGGCTATTGCAGATGAATGATCCTATTTGCCCTTTAATTCGAGGTTACTGTTTCTTTTTCAGAGACACAAAATGTATGTCATCTAAGTTAATCATTTGTCTTATGTATTCCAAGTCAAATATCCTCACGGGAAAATACTTGGGGCAATTTATATGGAGAAACTCGCATCCATATACTCTGATCTCTGTGTGATCTTGGTAAAGGTACCAGTCTCCAATTTTTGCAAGGTCTGAGAGGTGTAAAATCCTTTGAATCTCCTCATTTATTCTTGGTTCAGGTCTGTCGTTGAGCATGCTCACCACTGGGTGGTAGAACTGCTCAATAAATTGTTTGAAGCTAAATTCTGAAGAATTTTATCGGAGTAGCGAAGTCCAAGTTGTTACCACCTGCGACTTCTTGTCCTGGTCCATCTTCTACATTGAAAAGGAGAATCTGTCCACCTAAAAGAAAGTGAACATGTAGGCCAGTATTGAGGAATACCGAAACATGCCCTCTGTGGAAAAATTTGAAAACTGTTCATGAATATTGTTCGCCAGGAAAGTGTTGTAATCGAACTGTGTGGTGGGTTTTTCTTCTGTGGAAAAGATGGACAGAAAACCCAATATGGGTTCATCTACCCATTGGTTGGAAAAATAACCTAGTAGAGCACAGAGCGATGAAATGATTTGGTTTCCCTTTATTGAGAACATGGAGGAAGGGTACGAGGGATTTGTCTTGGGGAGCTGAGAAGCCTAGGGAAGGAAAAGCTTGAAAATATGGGTTCTCTGGGGAAATGATAGTTTCTGGTATAACTCTATGATGACATCGATATTGAAAGGGGAGACAGATTCAATTCTTGGGATCTGCATCATCTATTCTATAGCCTCTGGTGTGATGAAAAATAGAGTTTCTCCTGAGGAAGACACTATGGCTCTCTAGTCAGGGAGATAATGAGCCTGGCACTTGAGGGAGAACTCAGGGAAATGGTGGAGCTGGGGGAAAAGACACAAAGGAAGGTTGGACTCCCAGAGCCCAATTTCATCACTCTGATCTAAGAAAACCTCTTTAAGCCATGACTGCAAATATGCGAAGTCAAATTCGCACCTGGTGTCTCCAATTAAATGATCTTTATCGGCTAGGGGGATCCTGTCGAGATCGATAGGAGGAGGGAGGAAAGGATTTTCCTCAGCTTCTGTCCTCTTTGATTTTAGCACCATCACTGTGAAAATACCTACAAGTCAAACAATCGTTAGTGGGGATGATGGTAGCTTTGGATGGTTGAATGAAACAGAGAGAAAATGGGGAAACTGTGCTCTGGTGCGACAGGAAAAATATTCTCTGGTGAGACAACACAATAAGCAATGGAAGAATGAAGGGAAATGGTAGTTTTTTGCAAACAGATACCTGTTGGGCATGGGGGACAGGTCAACAAACTAACGGATAAGTTAGCCAGTAATAAATTGCCAACGAGTCTTTTGGAGTGTGAGATGGCAGGTAACAATGAATACCAAATACGACTGGATGACATGGCGGGTGTTGATTGGGGAGTAACTATGGTGAAGGGACTTGTAACGGGTGAACAGGGGGAAAGTACTAACAGAGTAATGAGACGTGACCTCTAGGGGAAATAAGTGGAGAATGATGTCATGGGGTGACAGGGGTATGTCAGAAAATGGTAAGCGACGAAAGTCTGGACTAATGGATCTCTGCCATGTAGAGAAAGGGGGATCGCCAGAGAAATCACTCCATTCCGGACCCCCCCCATCATTAACAACAGACTGTTTGGGGAGGTCCGAATAACACTATCATCCATCCATTGGTGCGCCCACCGCTGGACCGTAGATTTGAGCGCGATGTTTAATCAACATTCTGGACCCCCCCCCCCACCATTAAAAGCAGAATGGTCGGGGGGGTCCGGAATTCAATCTCAACCGTAGATCTATGTGCCGAACTCTCAGCCGTTCAGATGCACGCCTTATTTATACCTGATTTCAGACTGCCCCCCTGTCGTTAAAGGTAGAATGGTCGGGGGGGTATGGAAAATCTTGTGAACCGTAGATCTCAGCGCCAACCTCTCAACCGTTCAATTATGCGTTGTCTTTACTCTGTGAGCGCAAAGTCATATTTGCTCCAAAACTTAGGACAAGTGTATTATTTGGATTTGCCCAAGCTTTCTCTGTTTTTATCCCCATGGGGGTTAAACATCAAATCTTTAAAACATCAAAGATGGTTCAACATCGATCATCATGCCTATTTTATTGAAACAAAGCAACCTCCCCTATACTCTAACCTAATTACCTATGAAATTTAGCCCAGATTAAACTGTTGGACTAAGGAATTACTCTATCCTGGGGTTATTTGACCAAGATTAGGCAATTTGGTCAAATTTATTCACTAGCTAACCTAATTTGCTTGGCTAAGA
>JZKD02S2108891.1:192909-218781 GCA_000966675.3 Picea glauca
AAGGGAAGGTTGGACTAACGCTTCGGGGTTTCGGGGTTCGAGACTTCGTGAGTTCAAGTGCCCCAAACTTCAACATATTCGAACCTCCGAAATGCGAAAAGGAAAAGTGGGACCCGTATTTCGTGGTTTCGGGGTTCGGGACTTTGTTAGTGCAAGTACCCAAACAACAACATATGCAAACTTTCAAAATGTGAAAAAGGAAAGGTGAGACCCACATTTTGGGGTTTCAGGGTTCGGGACTTCGTGAGTTCCAGTGCCCAAACATCAACATTACACAAACTTCCGAAATGCGAAAAAAAATGCTCAACACTTTGGGATTTTGGGGTTCGGAATCCCGTGACTTCAAAAGCCAAAACATTAAACACAAACGATTCCTGAAATTGTGAAAAGGAACATGGAACTAACATTTCGGGATTTCGGGGTTCGGGGTTTCACGGTTTCAAAAAAAAACCAAACAACAACACACAACCACTCCCGAATTTTGAAAATGTGAAAGTATGTGGAACCAACATTTCGGGATTCGGGGTTTCAAATGCCAAACAACAACACACAACAACTCTTGAATTTTAAAAGGTGAAAGGATGTGGGACCAACATTTCAGGATTTTGGTATTCGGGGTTTCAGGGTTTTAAATGCCAAACAACAACACACAACAACTCCTGAATTTCGAAAGGTGAAAGGATGTGGAACCAACATTTCAGGATTTCGGGATTCAGGGTTTCAAATGCCAAACAACAACACACAACAACTCCCGAATTCCGAAAGGTGAAAGGATGTGGGACCAACAGTTCGGGATTTAAGGATTCGAGGTTTTAGGGTTTGGAAAAGCAAGGGAATTTCGCATAAATGTAACCAACAAGTCCTGAAAGCCGAAATTCACATTATTTTCATAATTCTAAGATTTTTTCCTTGTACTGGTATTATTACTTTCGTTCTATGAAATAGTGGTGTAGAAGGATTCAATATCCACTACCTAACAAAATTCCGAAAAAAAAAATCTAAACTTAAGAGTTTATACGCATATAATCTATAAAAGGGTACAATAGGACAACAATTTTTTTTGTATAAAGTAATTTCTCTTATAATCATTTAGAGTCTCTTTTAAACAAGGCATTAAATGTCAACAGTACTAGATCTGTGCATCTATGTAAATACATGAATAAGAATATCATTCCATCAGGGTTTGGAAATTATAATTGATGATCCGAGGGATCTGAGTTTGGTTTCCGGGGTTCCCAAAATTCTTTAACTTCCCGAATTTTTGTACAGCCAATATTTTGACTTCAGATTAAACCTAACTCATAGATGGACCGACTTTCTTAAACTCAACTTCTATAAAAATAAATTTTCTTAGCACTTCCAGATTTCAGGAGGGACCACTCCAGAATTTAGACTGTGATTGTACATTTAATACCACAATAAATGTCATCCATTGAAAGAATTATTTCAAATTTAGAAACAATTAGATGCATAATATCATTTACACACAAAACATCCAAGAATAGAGAGGGAAAGGTTTACATTAATGCAATTAGATATAATCACACAACAGATACCTGCCATCAATCAAAACATAGCCATTCAAAATAGAGAGGGGTAGATCGACATATGTGAATCCAATCTGCGGGAAGACAAAGGGAACAACCACGTTCCTCCCAACCATAGAACAAGGCAGCCAAATTCACTTGCCCGATTCACCCCCTATCCTGACCATGAATCCATGAGGGAGAACTTAGAAACTCCTCCTCAACAATGTCCTTCAGTTCCAACAGTTATCCTCTTGCCTCACACTTACTCAACAGTGCTCATAACAACAAGACAATTCTATTTCAGTAAGATTCTCTTGCCTCACACTCAATCCGCAGTGTTCATAATAGTAAGAGAACTCAGAAATATTTTCCCAACATACTTGGCAGTGTCCTGCCTCCTCGCATATGCTATTTATCAAATTTTTTTCCCAAGTCTTTTTCCCTCCTTTGGGGATTTTCGTAGCTTTCTTAATCCTTGATTCTCAGGGGCTGCCAGTGGCCAAATCTCTTATTTTCCACTTGTAATAATCATCCCAGAGATAGTTCCAACTTGTTCCCCACTCATGGAGTCATGGTCAGCTGATTTTTAACATGGCTGTTCCATTTGTCCTCCTGCAGTTAATATAAATATTCGGTTGTGATACAAGTGTCATAGTCAAATAGTTAGTTGATTCCAAACAGATCTTTGCCCAACAATCACAATAATTAAATACAATTATTAAATTTGAAATTTGAAATTGCCATAAATGGAAAAAAATTTCTAGATTTGAATTTGCCAAAAACAGAAATAAATTTCTAGCACACAAAAATAAAAATATTTTATTTTTGGGGGATGTCACACGCACCTTCTTTATACCTGATTCCGGACCCCCCCCTACCGTTAAAGGTAGAACAGTTTGGGGGGGTCTGAAAAAGCTTGTGAACCATAGATCTCAGTGCTAGCCTCTCAAGCGTTCATTTATGCATTGTCTTTACTCTATGAGCGCAAAATCATATTTGCTCCAAAACTTTGGATAAGTGCATTATTTGGATTTGCCCAAGCTTTCTCTGTTTTTATCCCCATGGGGGTTAAACATCAAAGATGGTTCAATATCGATCATCATGCCTGTTTTATTGAAACAAAGCAACCTACCCTATACTCTAACCTAATTACCTATAACATTTAGCCCAGATTAAACTGTTGGAGTAAGGAATTACTCTATCCTGGGGTTATTTGACCAAGATTAGGTAGTTTGGTCAAATTTATTCACTAGCTAACCTAATTTGCTTGGCTAAGATTAAACAGTTTAGAGAATATTTTTCCCTACTCCTATCAACATCAATTTAAAAGGACTTGGCCATGATTGAACTGTATGAACCAAGTTATTTTTATTGCATGGGGCTTTATCCAAATTCTTTTATGCCCTCTTTTATTCTTTTTTCTTTCTTTTCTTTTTTTTCTTTTTCTTTTTCTCAACTTATTTGCAGAATGGAAAATCATTTGACAAACAAGACACTAGAGTGATAACATTTCAATCACCAGTTGATCCTATAAATTATAGGATTACAACACAGAGAGAAAGAATGCAAAAATTCTCATTAACCGCGATGAATAATGAATAATTTACACATGATATACTTTGTATAGATCAATGAGTGTGTACTGGAGGTGAACCAATGCATCATAGTGTTGGTCTCAAGTGATATGGACACACACCAATATTTATGGGAGTGAACTTCCACCTACTATAGTCTCTCATGCAGTTACGGGAGTGAACTACCATGTAGTTGAGTTAACTAGTCAACTAGTCTTCAGTTAACTGACTGAACAGAGAGTAGCGAGGAGTTAACTCAGGGAATCAATGGTAATGTGCCAGTTTGGTGATGATACCAAGGCAATGTCGAATTATCACGGTGATGATCCCAATGTTGCATGGTGATAAAACCAATGCAACATCTAAACTCAACTCAACTAGTCAAACTAAAGTGTCAACTGAAAGAGAATATTCCATGGAATATTCTCCCCTAAAATATAGGAGACTGGATAATGACTAATTATGACTAATAAAAAAGGAAAAAACTTAGGAAAAAGAAATCCTAGGTGTGTGTGAAGTAACTCCAACACAACTGATTTCAATTGTAAATATTTCTTTCTGGCATATATCTATCTAGACCTTCCAATGATCTCATAAATCCATCTCTATATGTATGTCACAAACTATCCATACCTTTGTTACTCAACTGTCCACAATGTATTCATGTTTCTCAGACTGAATCAAATATGTCCAATGATCTGCAATACATCCTTGAACCTACAATGAATATATTCCTGCTTGAAAAGTGTGTCAATGATATTCCTCTGATATTTGCATGGGAACACTGCTTCTCAATTGATCAATCTGTCATTGTGTACTTCTGCTATCCGACTTCTCTAAATCTGTCTCTACAAACACTTCAAACTGCTCGAAGGATGGTTCTTTGATATGTAGTAGCTACTGCATAGACTCCCCATGTTCAACATTTATATTTATTGGGAGTCTCGAAGATGGATGTCTCATAACAATGAAGGAATCCACCCTAATGTAGAGTGATATTCCTCTTCGTCTGTAGACTCATAATCTCTTTGAACTCTGAATTCTTCCTTTTTTCTCGTGGATTCATTATGATCTTGCACTAGAATTCCTGAGAGTACAAACTCTTGGGCCTGCTATTTATTCACCTTCTCTTCTTTTCTTTCTCGCATTACTGCAAATCCTGTGATCTCTGGGACTTGTTCTTTATTCACCTTCTCTTCTTGTCTTTCTTTTCTTCTCCAAACCTTCGTGTATCTGATATCGATGTTTTCTTTCATGGTGGGATCTATCATGCTTCTACAATCCCAAGCTATGTGACCATAATTGTGACATTCCTAACATTTAATGTTATGTGGAGCCACATAAACATTTGTTGCTTGAAAATTTCTTCCATAAGCCTTGCAATCTACAACTGTATGTCCAAAGTTAGTACAAGTAAAACAATTACCATAAAATAAACTTACATACCTGGGAGTGAATGATCTTCTTTGTGGTGTAGTTCTTTAGAATTCTTGCCTTGGATGATCATGACATTCTCTTATGTTGATTCCTTCCTCATGACTGAAGCTTCTTTGTTGCTTGAATGTCGAAGGTTTTCTTGAATATGTATATCTATTATACTCATTTTTCTTTGATTCTTGTTGACCATGATTCCTTCCTTTGAGTACTTCTTCATAACTCTTATCCTTTTCTTCATTCTTCTTTTTTGGCAACCTTGAGTGCTTCTCTTCAAATTTCGTAATGGATGATGTGGATGTTTCTCTCTCTGCAACGTTCTTACTGAGCTTGAGACTTTAACTCTCAATGTGCCAACTTCTTCTTCAAGCTTCTCGACCTCTTCTTCTTTCTTCATCATTTGGATATTCATCATTTCTTCTATTATCTTTGCTTCCTCAAGTTGAATTTTAAAGGATATGATTTCTTCTTCAAGTCATCTTTCTCGCTCAGTAAATTCTGATTCAATCCTTTTTTCCTTAAGTTATTCTTTCTTCTCTGCTTCCTTTCTTAGTGATGCGATTTTATCTTCTAAACATTGTTTTTCTTCCAACTGATTTTTGTATGTTTCTTTAATCCTGTTGGCTTCTTCTATTTGGACTTATTTAGAACTTTGAACACATTCCTTTAGCTTGATCAATTATTTCTTGAGTGAATTATTTTATTCTCTTTATTTATTTATTTCATCTAAAGCACTGATTATGTTTGCTTCAAGATCTACTGTTCTTTCTTCACAATCTTCTTCTTCTGAATCTGTATGACATGAAAAGCAACTTTATTCTTGTTATGTACCTCCATATTCTTTATCATTATTTGACTTTGTGATGGTATAATCCTCAAAATAGATATTATGTAGCTTATCCTAAAGTTCTTTAGCTGATAAAAATTTTCCCACTTTCTCTTTTACTGAATCAGGTAATCCTTCCAAGATGAAATCCATTTCTATTTTGTTATTTATTTTCAATTATTTCTTGGTTACAGTCTTCAGAGGTTTCTTTGTAGAAATGTACCCTATCATAATTGATTTCCAAACATCATATCCATGTGGCTATAATAATAATTTCATCCTTATGCTCCACATTTCATATCTTTATCCATTCTGACCATCAAACTGTGGTACTCCAATCTTAGAGTTCTCCATGACCATTGCTCCTCATCAGTGTTTCTCTTAATGGTTCTTGGCACCCTCTATGGGAAAATTTTAATCATCTTGTTATACATATTTTTCTACATATTGTTTTACATCTTGCATAGAACCATCGTGAGAAACATTGATGAGGAGCAATGGTCACAGGGAGAGCATGAGTATTGGAGTATGAGTGTCACCATCACTGTTAATGATATACCATCATCAACCAAATGTAACCTGATCCACTCACATGGAGACCAAACTATCATCAAACCAAGTACATCAACCTTTATCAACCATGCACATCAACCTGTACCATACCATGTACATCTGATCCAGGTGGATATTGGTGGCCACCCACGTATTCCAACTGGCTCTTCTTAACAGTTTTTAGTTCAACACGTTCTTCTGAAATTCTTCATAATTGTTACACTTCTGGTGATTTCTGAATCCCTACATAAATTCCAGATGGCGATTGGTGGCCTTCCACCTAATCCAACTGGTTTATTTTGGATGTTTTCATGTTAGTACATCTTTCTATACTTCTAGGGCCATTTTGGGGCCCTAAACAATGTTTTTTTTGGATTACCACATTCAAACTATAGATGAAGTCAGAGTTTGACGAAATAATGTGTATTTCTCGAAAAGACCTTTCCAATAGGATATCATGCGCCTAAAATAGAGGTCGTATGAAAAATTTATGACCCAGGAAGTTGAGGTACCAACTTACCCATCGTGGCCCACATAACTTTTGGCATTTCATTTCCTAGGGTTAGGTTTTTGGATGTCTAGGGTTTTGGAATTCATGAGTAATGTTAAAAAGGCCTCTAGAGCCTCATTGTAATCATTCTTCTTAGACGGATGCACATACCAGCCACATCTCTTCTTAGAGATAACTACCACCATTTGAGCAAGTTGTTTTCAATTCTGCAGTTTTATAGTTTCAACCTATTTTATTTGTTCAATTGAAGTTATTGTTCACTGGATATTTTTTATTTTTCTCAGTATCTTTGTGTTATTGTATTCAATTTGTTATTCTTTCCGTTCCACTCATAAATCCAGATTAGTGGTATCAGAGCGATCTGCTCTTCATTTATTTTCCTTCGTGCATGTCCTTGACAAGATCTGGGTACAAGAAGTTGGGACTTGAACCGATCGAGCCTTTGCAAGATCGATCATGTTGAGCCTGAAAACAACCCATGGGGGATGAGAAGAAAGATGATGGAGCATGATATCCTTTTAAAATATTGCTCAAGGAAGCCCTTTTGCGACAAAGGAACGAAATGATGGACAACTTTGCATAGATCCTTCAACGGATTCCCACAGGAGATGCATCTTCATCAAGCGACCATGCAAACCCCTTCAAGGTACAAGTAAATTTTGATATTCCATTATTTGAAGGACTGATAGATGTGGATGTTGTAGATAAATGGATGAATCTTCTCGAAGGGTATTTTTTGGTCCACAATATTTCCGACAGGGAAAAGATTACTTTTGCACTCCTCAATGTCATCCCCCATGTTAAGGACTGGTGGGATACTTACTCTGAGCAAAGGGCCATAAAGGAATCTGAAATATTTGTGGTCGCCCCAACATGGGTTTCCTTCAAGAATTCCATTAAAGAACAATACTACCTTGTTGGAAGCTACAAGGACCAATACACAAGATGGACCACGATGCATCAGGAAAGGGACCAGACAGTACCAGATTTCAACAATATTTTCTACACACTGCACACCAAATTGGGTATCAAATACTCTGAGTGACATCTAGTGCTCAAATACCATGATTGTATGCATAGATACATTCAAATAGAAATGGAGTTTCTGGACATCGCTTCATTAGGTGCGTCTTATAGATATGTTGTCAAGATCGAGAAGAAATTTAAGTAGAAGAGGTGAGAGTTTTGATCTGCAAACTCCTCACAACCAAAGAAAGGAAAAGGTGGCCCCAGCCCACAAAACAAGGGACAAAGAAAATATGGACACTCTTAGGACAACTAGTCCAAGCTGAAAACCAAGTAGGGTAATGAGAAGTCGAAGAAGGACACGAGAAAATGGTGTGAATACGACAAAAGCCCTTGGCACAACACAAAGGAATGTTGCTCCAAGAAGTTACTGGTGGTTGAGATGAAAGCTTCTGAGTCAGAGGTAGATTCTGACTCTGAATCAAATACAGAAAGTGGGAAGTGGCTCATCGATGTCGAACCTAGTGCAACTGTCGCTACCACCAAATTCCAATCAAGCAAACTAGAAGAACCATAGGAAGGGGATTTCCTCTTTCACTCACAGATGTGGGTAAAGGGGACTACGCTGCATTTCATTGTTGATAGTGACAGTTAGAAGAACCTAATTTCAATAGAGGTCATCAAGCGACTAGACCTGTTGATAACAACGCACTCGCAACCCTACGCCATCGACTGGCTTCACCAAGGATGAGATCTCCACGTCAACCAAAACTGTCATCTTCCCTACAACATCAAGCCCTTCAAAGATGAGTTATTGTGTGATATGGCTCCCCTTGAAGTTTGTGATGTTCTTTTAGGTCAACCATATTTGTGGAAGTGACATGTTGTGTATGATTCTAGACCCCATAGTGTTATTATTACTTTGGGTACACATTTGTACAAGATACCAGAGGTAGCATCGCCTACCGCTATTTCTTTAATCTTTCTTAAGCAATGTAGTAAGGTCATTTCACAGACTGGGAAGTTCATATTCTTTGTGATCCATGCTTGCAGTAAGAAAAATTCGCTGCCACATCTGTGGCCTCTACACAGAGCCTCTCTTTGAAACATAAGCAAGTGGACGATATCGTGGAAGAATACAGATACATATTCTCCTCACCCACCAGGGTACCGATGCACTGCCAAGTCAAGTATCCAATTGATCTAACCCCCAATGCACTGATTCCTAATGGACCAATCTATCATCGCTCGCTGAAGGAAAATGACAAAATCAAGTGCCAGATCCAAGAGTTTCTTCAAAAGGGGCACATACAACCCAAATCCTCCCCTTGCGGAAGCCCGATTGTGTCTCTACAAAATAAATATGGGACATGGTGGTTCTTCATTGATTACAAAGCATTAAACAAAATCACAGTCAAGAACCGATACCCAATTCCCTGAATTGATGACCTTCTTGACCAACTCAAGGGGGGGAATTTCTTCAACAAGATTGAACTAAAGTCTGGCTACCACTAGGTTCCCATCGAACCGATTGATGTATAAAAGACAACTTTCAAATCTAAACAAGGTCTCTTCAAATGGATGGTCATGCCCTTTGGCTTAACAAATGCACTAGTAATTTTCATGAGATTGATGGATGATGTATTGAGACCCTTGACTAACTCTTTTTTGGTGGTATATCTGGATGACATCCTCATCTTCAACAGAACTTGGGAGGAGCACATGCAATATATTCAACAGGTTTAGGGCACTCTATGGAAACACAAACTTTATGCCAATTTGGAAAAATTCTCCTTTGGAATGAACAAGGTCCAATACTTGGGCTACATTGTTGATGAACACGGGGTACATTTGGATCCAGCTAAGATCCAAGTCATTTGTGATTGGCTAGCCCCAACCACACTAACCGAGCTTCAGAGCTTCTTGGGAATTGCCAACTTCTACTTAAGGTTCGTGTTGGGATTCTCCCATATTGCATGGGCCCTCAGCCAAGTAACCAAGGACAGTGGCAAGGCATAGTTTGCATGGGGGCAGGCACAACAACAATAATTTCATGATCCGAAACATTGCTTGTGATCATCTCCAATACTCTCCTTACCTGATCTGCAACAACCATTTGATATTGAGATTAATTCCTCCAACTATGTTGTAGCCATAGTTCTCACTCAACATGTCCATCCAATAGCATACCATAGTGAGACACTCTCAGATACTGTCTAGAAATACCCCACCTATGACAAATAAATGTATTCCATTGTGCAAGATTGTCGTCAATGGAAACATTACATTCTGGAAAAGGAGACAATCATACACATTGATCACAAGCCTTTGTAGTTCATACATACAGAAGGGAAGTTGCAGAATGACCACCATCAAAAGTGGTCCACATACCTACAAAAATTCCATATCAACATAAAGTATAAAACATGGAGCACAAATCGTGTTGTTGACTGCCTCAGTCGCCCTCCCGTTGCTGCACTCACCACAATGCTCCATTCCTATGGGCATGAGGCATCTGAGTGGCCTCAACTTTATCATCGTGACCCTGACTTCGCCACCACCTATAATCTCTTGGGTACAAGAGTGAATGTCACTGATTTTCACTTCCAGGATGGACTGTTATGCCATCTAATCCATCTCTATGTTCCCACAAGCGAGCATGCAAATTTGATTTGGGAGGCTCACTACACTCGGATGGCAGAAAATTTTGGTCTAGAGAAAAATGTGGTAATTCTATAGAAACATTTTTATTGGCAAAAACTTCGACAAGACATCAACAACTATATCATATCTTGCATTTCCTGTGCCATTTACAATCCAACCATCAAGAATCAAGGCTTATACACCCCTCTTCCTACTCCCGAGAGGCCTTGGGAATCCGTCTCGATGGATTACATGTCTAGACTTCCGTCCACCAAGAATGCCAATGATTGTATATTTGTGGTGGTTGATCAGTTTTCAAAGATGGCCATTATCATAGCCTGCAAGAAGAGAATCCCAATGAAAGATACTACTACCAAGCTCTTCTTCGAATGAGTGTGGATCCATTTTGGGATACAAAAAACCATCACCTCATATCGGGAAAACAAGTTCCTCAACACATTTTTTTTGAGTCTTTGGTCATTGTTGGACACCAAGCTCACTAAATCCACTTCTTTCCACCCCCAAATAGCTGGCCAGACATAGGTCATCAATCGAATAATTGTGCACATCTTGCACATGTACAACTCTAAGCATCCACATACATGGGATGATAGTCTTCTCTATTTTCAACACAGCTACAACATGGATCTCCATAGCTCCACTGACCATAGCCCATTTCAGGTGGGGTTAGGATTCCAACCCTTGGGTCCCATTGATGTTGCACTACCTCTTGAAACCGCACAAGAAGAATGTTCCCATGTTTAGTCTTAGGTTGAAAAAGCCACCAGATTCATTGATCAAATTCAACACATCCACCAACAGGTCCATGAGATTTTGCAGAAAGCCAATGCTAAGTACAAGTAACGCCATGATAAAAAAATATTACCACACCAGTTTTAGGTGGGAGACAAGGTTTTGTTACATTTTCAAAAAGAGCACCTTATAGGGCCCCATCGAAAGCTTCTCCCACTTCACTATGGGTCTTACACTATCACCAAGGTTGTGGGTAGCAATGATTTTGATCTCACCACTCCACCCTTCCTTGGCTTGCACCCAATGTTCAATGTGGACCTCCTTCGACCATATTTTCCACCATTATTGGACACCTCAGAGATCACATAATAGTTGAAACCAACAGAGCTCAACCCTGATTGCATGAAACATGCATCCACTGATCAGATAATGGATACATAGGTCAAGGGAACTCGCCAATAAAGGATCCAACTTTATTGGGTTGTCAAGGCAGGGAAAATCCTACACCAAGGCAAGTGGCTCTCCCAGGGCCAAATTCAGCAGAATTTTCCTCACCTAATGGGGGCACTAAATGCAATGGATACCATTTATTCCTAAGGGGGGAGGACTGATCTAGGTGGATATTGGTGGTCACCCACCTATTCCAAATGGCTCCTCTTGACAGTTTTTAGTTCAACATGTCCTTCTGTAATTATTTGTAATTGTGGGTTCTACACTTCCTGGGATTTCTAAAGCCCTACATAGCTTCTAGGTGGATATTGGTGGCATCCCACCTAATCCAATTGGATTATTTTGGATGTTTTCATGTTAGCACATCTTTTTGTACTTCCAGGGCCTTTTTGGGGCCCTAAACAATGTTTTTTTTGGCTTACCATAGTCAAATTATACACCGAGTCATAGTTTGATGGAATAATGTGTATTTATCGAAAATAACTTTCCAACAGGCTATCACACGCCTAAAATGAAGGTCGTATGCAAAATTTATGACCATGAGAAGTTGAGGTACCAGCTTACCCATCAGGGCCCACATACCTTTTGGCGTTTCATCTCCTAGGGTTAGGTTTTTGTATGTCTATGGTATTGGAATTCATGAGTAATGTTAAAAAGGCCTCTGGAGCCTCATTGTAATCATTCTTTTCAGATGGATGCATGTAGCATCGACATCTCTTCTCAGAGATAACTACCACCATTCGAGCAAGTTGTTTTTAGTTATGCAATTTTACAATTTCAGCCTATTTTATTTATTCAATAGAAGTTATTGTTCACTCGATATCTGTTGTTGTTCTCAGTATCTCTGTGTTATTGTATTTAGTCTATTATTCTTTTCATTCTTCTCATAAATCCAGATCAAAATCAACCATGTACATCAACCTGTACCATACCAAGCATCAACCATGTACCACAACCTGCACCATAACAAGCACATCAACCATGCACCAAAAACTCTACCATGTACATCAACACCATACCATGTACCAATCCCGTATCAACCAAACTTGTGTTATACGATGTGCCAACACCACACCATGTATCAACAATGTATCTCAACCATATACCATATCACTCATGATATGTATCAATCATGCCATACACCATGTACCATAAGATATACCAATAAAGTACTTTCAATGGTGTACCTCAACTAAGTACCAAAGAATGTACCACGATCACCAAAAAATGCCTCTAACCATGCACCATATCATCAACCATATACCTGAAACAACATGCCAATTACCCATAGACCATGTACCTCAAACATGTGCCATATCACTCATGATATGCCTTAACCAATTATCATAAACCATGTGCCATATCACTCATGATATGCCTTAACCAATTATCACAAACCATGTGCCAATATATCCAAGATATGCACCAACAATGTACCTCAACAAATATACCTCAACCAACATGTATCATACATCCAAAATGCACCCAAAGGCTTATACCAAAACTCACAAAGTCATGCCTCAAGCATGTTCCACAATATCACATGTTGAATTTTCACCATGCTACGCTCAAGCATGAGTTTTATTTCATTTTAGTCATGTACTTGAACCATAAACAAATGCAGCTACATCATTCACAATTGATGCAAAAACCAAGATCACAAGAATAAATACCATGCACAAGAACACAAGAAATATCCTGAGAAAACCCTTCTCAACAAGGAAGAAAAACCCAACAATCCTTTGCTATATTCTCAAGAGAATATCCTCCAACCATGAAACCCCAATGCACACAAGAGGGTTCTCTACTACCTTGAAAATTTCACCTAAGAGAGGTGTGCAATTCAGCCCTAGAATATGTACTTGCTGAAATTACTAAATGTCAAGTGACTTGTGTGTTTCCTCAATGGGGAAATCACTTTTATTTATACTAGACTGGACATGCCAAAAGTGGTGTCTATTGGCACAGCAAGGCCAACCTCAATAACTCAAAAAATAATTAATTATTACAATAAACATTAATTATCTTTCACATATGGTGGAGTCGACATGTACCCTTTACATCACAATTAGGGTTACATGTAAATCTTACTTTCAGACAATATAGAAAGGGATCTCACACATCCACTAGTGCTTAGACACTAGGGGCATGTCCACCTGTGCTCAGCCACATGGAAGTCCTACTCAATAGATCTCTATCTCATTGAGTCCATAGGAGAATCATCTAGAGTACCATCTCAATCTTGACTCAACTGAGTCCATAAGGAAGGAGACCACATGTCATAACAACTCAGTCCAGATTCTGATGCACACCCATCACATGAGCACCTTCACCCCACACATGGGTACACATCATTTCATCTCAATCTAGAGAGGAATGACACATCCATCTCATGGGAATATTCAACCCAAATAGGGGCACACATCGTCTCATCTCAATCCCGAAAGGAACGACACACCCAACACATGGGCTCTCTCACAGGTCGACTCGACTCAGTATCAGAGGAGAACGTGTCCTGGAGGATGTCTCACAAATATGAAATCATCAACACTCCCTCTTAGATAGGGAAGAATTCTCCACCAACCAAGTCTCTCACGGAAGTACTCGAACTTCATCTTGGCAAGTGGTTTGGTGAATATATCTACAATCTGCTCATGTGTAGGAAGGTACTACACTTGTACTACTTTCCTATGCACCATGTCTATGATATAATGATATTTTATCTCAATGTGTTTTGTCTATTGTGAAACATAGGGTTCTTCGAGAGCTTCACACAACTATGATTATCACAATGAATAATGGTAGGATCCATCTCATGATCAAATAAATCTGTCAGGAGCTTGCAAAGCCACACTGCTTCACGGACTGCCACACTCAACGCTATGTACTTTGCTTCTGCGGTACTCAAGGCCACAGAGCTATGTTTCCTGCTGCACCAGAAAACTATGGAAGACCATAAGGTAAAACAAAAATTGGATATGCTCTTCCAGTCCATTGCGCTCCCTGCCCAATCTGCATCGACATATCCCTACAAAATCAAGTCTACACTGGATGCACATCTCAGGCCATATCCAACTGTGACTCGTAGATATCTCAATACATGCTTTGCTGCTATCCAGTGAGTTTGTCTCGACTGACTCATGAATTGACTAAGTACATTCAATGCATAACATATATCAGGTATGTTGTTAACTAGATACATCAATGATCCAATCAGTTATCGGTACAAATGTGGGTCAATATTGCTTGAATCAATAGAATCATCATTCATTTTCTTTAAATCTATCACCATCGGTGTAGGCATGGATTTTCACTCTATCATACCGAACTTCTTCAATATCTCCACTGTATATTTTCCTTGACTCAGGAAAATCTCAGTCCTCTACCATACTTCTAATCCCAAGAAGCAGTGCATCATACCCAAATCCTTCATCTCTAATTCAGAAGTCAATGCTCGCTTGCATTCAACAATAAGTATTTCTGAACTGGTGAGGAATAAGTCATCCACATACAGGACCAATATTAGGCATTCGTTACCAACAATATGATAATATAGGTTTGAATTAGCAACACTCTTGTTGAAGCCAAACTAATCAAGAATCCATCCATCTTCTCATACCAAGCACATGGTGTTTGCTTTAGTCCATACAAGGATTTCTTCAACCTGCACACGAGTTTTCTCGTCGTGTATCACAAATCCTTCTGGATGGTCAATGTAAACTTCTTCATCAATATCACCATTGAGAAATGTTGTCTTTACATCCATCTGATGTAGTTTCCAACCTATGGATGTAGCTAGTGCAATGATAGTACAGATGGAAGTGTATCGAGATACTAGAGCAAATGTCTCCTCATAGTCACTTCCCTCCACTTGTGAGAATCCTCTGGCTACAAATCTCACTTTGTATTTCTCGACACTTCCATCAGTTGCATGCTTGATCTTACAGATCCACTTGGAAGTTACTATAGACTTCCCTTCTAGTATTGGCACAATATCCCACACATCATTCTTCAAGATGGACTGATATTCTTTTGCCATGGCATCTTTCCATACCTACTGACATGTCGCTTCTCCATGAAAAGAAGGCTTAGAATCAATGATGTGGCTCATGGATGAAAATAAGCTAGAAAATATCTTTGGTCTCTTTCTCTCTCAGGATGTTCCTTGAGGATTTGCATGGCCCTCTGCCTCTTGCAGAGTTTGTCGAGCCCAGACAGGCCTTTTATGGCCTACTACAATGTCTATGGGGATATTGACTAGAGAAACTAGATCAGCTGGAATAACTGGATCAACTGGAATAATGGTTGTCTCCCTCTAAACTGTTGAAGGGGGAGAAGGTATTGTCTCACTGTCGATCTCCATCTGAGATTCTTTGGATCTTTGAGAGGCTATATCTTCTTCAAAGATAACATCTCTTCTCACCTTAATCTATCTCTGACCAGGGATGTAGATCCGATATTCCTTCTAAGATTCACTGTATCACACAAATGTACCCTTTCTCCCTGAAGGGTTTATCTTGTAAATATTCTCTTTGGGTACATGAAAGTATACTGGAAACCCAAATATCCTGAAGTGTCCAATCTCGGGCTTCTCTCCGGTGAAGGCTTCTTTGGGAGTTATGCTCTTCAAAATCAGGTGAGGATTCATGTTCTGAACATATACTATTGTCATGCATGCTTATGCCCACATAATCATAGGTAGACTCTGATCATGAATCATTTATTTGGTTTCCTTGATGATGGTTTTGTTCTTCCTCTTTGCAACCCCATTTTGCTGAGGGTTGTAAGGAACCGTGTACTCCCTCTTGATCCCTGCTTCAATAAAAAAGTTGTTGAAATCCTTGGAGGTGTATTCTCCTCCATTATCTGATCTTAGTACCTTGATATTTCTTCTAGCCAGTTTCTCAACCTAAGATTTGAATTATTGAAATCTTGCAAGGACTCCATCCTTGGTCCTCAAGAAGTAAATACAAGTTTTCTGAGAGTGATCATCTATGAAAAGTACATAGTACAAATATCCATTTAGGGAAGCAATAATCATTGGCCCACACACATATAAATGTATCAAGTCCAAGATTTCCTTGGATCTATTGTCACTGCTCAAGAAGGACTCTTTGACATTCTTGCCAAGGGAACAACCTCTGCAAACACCTTTATGCTGAATATGTATCTCTGGAAGGCCTGTTGCCATTTTCTCTAGAGTTGGAAGGGCTTTATAATGAATGTGAGCAAGTATCATATGACATAGCTCACTCAAGATGATAATATCATGTAACAGGGCCTAGACTGGTCTGATGGTCAACATGTATAAGCTACTTTCTCGAATACCAATTACACTGGAAGAATTTATATGTGAGTCCTTGTTCCATGCAAGAACATTTCCTTCAGAAAAGGTAACCTTGTAGCCTTTGTCTTCTAAGGCAGAAATGGAGACAAGGTTCCTCTTCATCCCAGGTACATATAGTACCTCACTTAAATGAAGAGGTATGTCAGAATATAATTGGAATGTAGAAGTTCCAACCCCTTTCACATTATATATTGCATTGTATCCAAGTACAACAAGTAGATTTGTCTCTTTCTCAACAAGACCTGTCGGGTGATTTCTAAATCCGGTCATGTGCCTGGGGGCACCACTTTTAATTAACCAAGTATCATTATTAGTAGGAACCATACCTGAGAGTGTTGAAATGAATAAGAAGGTTTCTTCTTTGATGTCTTCATCTCTCTAAATTCTTGGCTTTTAGGAAATGCATTTTCTTGATTCATCAAGCTTATCTTCCATCATAGTTCTATTCATCATATTTTTAGATTCTTCACAAACACTTACCAAATGGGATAGAAAACCTAACGACTAGGATAGGATAGAAACCTTAGGTTTTTTTGGGCTTATGACTACCAACAATAATCCTTGAAAGTCAGAAGAACACTGGTGCGTTGAAAAGATCCTTCAATGAGCTGCAAAAACCCTAGATCTAAATTTTCTGCAGAAAATTGCAAAACCCTAGGGAAAAAAATCCAAAATTCTCAGAATTTCACTCTGAGAGTCTCTGGAGGTGCGCTAAAGGAGGCCGTACTCTCCTATGCCAACTTTAACCCCAACGTCCAAGTATAAAGTGCTGAAATTGGAAAATAAGGAGGGTCATACCTTTTTTTCCAGAAACCCTAGAAGGCCGTACAAAATTGCAGAAAGGAGGACGACTGGCTTTAATTCTTATGCAATGGGTTCTTTAAGACCTATGCTCTAATATCATGTTGAATTTTCACCATGCTAGTCTCAAGCATGAGGTTTATTTTATTTTAGTCATTTACTTGAACCATAAACAAATGCAACTACACCATTCACAATTGTTGCAATAACCAAGATAACAAGAAGAAATACCATGCACAAGAACATAAGAAATATCCTGGGAAACCCTTCTCAAAAAGAGAGAAAAACCCAACAATCCTTTGCTATATTATCAAGAGAATATCCTCCAACCATGAAACCCTAATGCACACAAGAGGGTGCTTTACTACCTTGAAACTTGCACCAAGAGAGGTGCGCACTTCATCCCTAGTAGATGTACTTGTTGAAATTCAGAAATGTCAAGTGACTTGTGTGTTTCCTCAATGGGAAAATATCCATTATTTATACTAGACTAGACATACCAAAAGTGGTGTCTATTGGCACAACAAATCCGACCTCAATAACTCAAAAAATAATTATTTATTACAATAAACATTAATTATCTTTCACTTATGGTGGAGTCGACCTGTACCCTTTACATCAAAATTAGGGTTACAGGTAAATATTACTCTTAGAAAATATAGCAAGGGATCTCACACATCCACTAGTGCTCAACCACTAGGGGCACGTCCACTTGTGCTTATCCACAGAGATGTCCTACTCAACATATCTCTATCTCACTGATTCCACACGAGAATCATCTGGAGTACCATCTCAAGCCTGACTCAACTGAGTCCACAAGGTAGGAGACCACACGTCATAACAACTCAGTCCAGATTCTAATGCACACCCATCACATGGGCACCTTCACCCCTCACATGGATACACATCGTTTCATCTTAATATAGAGAGGAACAACACACCCATCTCATGGGCATCCTCACCCCACACAGGGGCACACATCATTTCATCTCAGTCCAGAGAGGAACAACACACCCATCACATGGGCACACCCAACACATGGGATCTCTCACAGGTTGACTCGACTCAGTCTCAGAGGAGAACGTGTCCTGGAGGATGTCTCACGAATCTATAATCATCAACATTGCCAATATGCAACCTCATAACACATATAATAACATACCTTTACAACTGTAACTGACCTGGTGCCTTTGATCATGATACCCAAACATGTAGCTTTACTTGAGTCCTCGACAACTTGGCACTAGCATATTTTCCCTCTTCTATCTTGTCCTCATGGGACTAAGACTGTTGTCTAGCTAGGGCCTCGTGTGACGAGCCCTAGACAACCCATGGGGGTGCCTCGCATGACACCCTCAAGCTGACCCACAAGAGATTGCTTAACTAGGGTTACAAAAAAACCCTTACTCTCTGTAGCTCTGAAACTTTCGCTCTTCCTTTGCACTTTCTCCACTACCTCAGACTAGACCTTAGATTCCCCAATAGCCCAAAATATTCTCACAATATAGATATTCAATTAATGTGTGTATGTACTTACGAGAGACTCCTTGAGGTGTATTTATACTTTTGTCAAACAACTTCTCTCCTTAATCTCAGGGCTTCTTAAACTTCCTTGTTACAACCACTTTACCCTTTCATTAATTGACTTGTAACCAACTAGGGGTTTCTTAACCATTCTTTGGGGCTTCTAAATTCATAAGGCCATAACTCCTCAACTGTGATGAACCACGTGGCGTATCACCTATCACCAGAAAAAACACGACGCAGACTATCCATCCATGAGTGGGTTACCTGCATTTACATTTTTCTTCATGAACTTTTTTCTTAATCAACTTCAGGTTCCATAACCACACCTTTGAGGCTTCATGTATACTTCATCAAATGTACCCATCACATTTGTTGACATCAACCATTCTTTTTGACATCAATGACAACTAACTCACCATCAATATCAATCACAAATCTGGGGTATCTCGAACGATCTAAGGGTTGACATCAATGAAAATCAACTGCACAACATGCTTGAACCTCTATGTAGCCTATTTTAATAGAATGAATTCATGGGAACACCTATTCAACAATTCCTGGTTACAAGAAGGAATGGTGGTTCTAGGAGGAGATCTAAAATTATCTCTTGGTGCCTCTGAAATATGGGGGCTAGTGGCACAATTGGATAATATTTTGAGTCCATTCATCGAGAATTTGGAACATTTTAGGGTCTTAGATATTGAGTTATCCAAGATCACTGCAACCTAGACAAATCATAGGACATGAAAGGCCAAAATAGCAAAATGTCTAGATCATTTGTTAGTATCAAAGGATTTCTTATAAGAGGCTCTCATAATTCGTCAATGGGTTTTAGGTGGAAATGAATTTTATCACTATATGGTTCTTTTAGAAGTGGTCCCTACTATGGGGAATGTAACATACCCAACACCCAGCTGAGCAACATTATGTGCAGAATACACATTTAAAATTTAACTTCCTATAGGTTGTCAGCTATAGATCACACACAATTTAACCATTTGAGTGATACCAAATTTCTAAATGTATCTAACAACGTATATTAAAACATGAATGCAACTGCTCAAGAAAACAACAAACACACAATATCCATATAAACCATTTGCACAATGGAATTTCATGATAAACACAACATAGAACTTTTCTATTAATAGATAACCAACTGGATGCATATGAAGGATGAACCTCCCAGCCATAGGCATTGTTGCTTGTTTTATTTCAACAACAAGCCACCCCTAAGCTGAGGATATGAGTCCACAAGGAGATTCGTCCCTCTAGCTATCCGCTCTCCACACACAACATCCCCAAAACCCAGATTCCAATTTGTTTCCCACAACTTGCACAACCCAAGAAATGGGATCCTCCTTCACTACACATAGTCCCTTAGGCCTTCCCACTTCCCTCCAGGGCTCCAATGCATCTAGTTGATTATAAAACCTCCCATATACTCTAGAAATGCTCACAAAATCCCTCACAATGCTCTTGAGTCTATTTCTCAACATAAAAATGCTTCATTTACACGCACATGAGCCTATTTATCCATATAAATCACAACCCAAAAATGGTTTCCTTCAAGCCCAACATGGTTGGTCATATCCTCTCTTGTTGTCCAAAAATCTACAAGTAAAAACTGCTCTCCATGCAAAAATGTGACTCTCAAAAAACTTCCCTCTTGGCCATACGAATTTCCTCTCTTTGCTTGCTTGCTTGACTTGACTTACACTCTTCCCCAAGCTGATTGTACTCCTATCCATGCTTTCCAATAACTATGGGATGTGTCTCCTCACACCCACCCTCTTACATGAGTTTGATGGTTGGCTTTAGGAACACTCAACAACAAATAGAATATTTACACAATAATAATAATAATTTAGGAATGTGGGTTGCATTAATACCCATGAGTAATTCCCCCCTTGGGCCCCCTCTCTATTGTGGAATCATAGCCCCCCTGTCGTTCTTCATCCTTTTTGTATCACAACCAATGATTACTATTTTTTTATTAGCTATTTCAATGCACCTAATTTACCATTCAGCCTTCGTCCATATTAAACCAATATGTTCTATTTTCCCCCAACACATCAGCTCACCAACCTAAATCACATTTATACATTTACATTATAATTCATGGGAATTAAAACTAGGGATGTTACATCCCCTCCCCCTTATTTTTGCTTTGTCCTCAGTGCACAACACCCTACAAGTGTTCATTCACTTTACAATTTTGTCTCTCGGGCCATTAATCAATCATATAGGCTCCCCGACCTAGCTTCACACAAGCATTCTAGCCTAAACAAAATTATATCTAGCCTCTTTGGCCCAAAATCATAGATACATATGAATCCTGGCCTGAGAAAATATACATACATAGGTACTCCGACCCAAAAAAACCCATAGATACTTAGGCTCCCTGGCCCAATCCCACGTAAGATAATTTCACAATTCATCATTTTGGTAGTGATTCCAACCAACAATATTTCACTTTTTTTCGTGGCTTGTACCGTCTTCCTTTAGCTCTAGCTTCAATATTCTTCATTCTCTATCAGTTCCCATGATAATTCCAACCAACAACTATCATTCCCCTCGACCTCCACAACCCAAGGAAGTGTACCCCTTTTCTATAGTGTAGTCCTTCAGGATGTACTACTTCCCTTCCAGGGTTCCAGTACAAGGTTGGACAAGAAGTCTCTGAGTTGTGACTCCATGAACTCCAGCTGTAATATATTTTATACTTTATTGATTCCCAAAACAATTTCAACCATCAAACTCTCATTATCCTCAACTTTCACAACCTAAGGAGGTTTATCCCTTCTCTGCACTGTATTCCTTCAAGCTATACCACTTCCCTTCCAGGATTCCAGTGCCAGGTCGAACAAGAAGTCTCTGAATTGTGGCTCCAGGAACTTTAACTATGGTAATGGAATCTCCAACTTTCAAATAGTTTCAATTATGCCTCTTGCACAACATCTTAAAAAATCTCTAGTGGAAAGAAAATACACAATCACGACATGCAATTTCATGCAACTACCCAATAATAACAAAAACACAACACAATCAACATAACCATACATAATGATGACTAGAAAAACACACCAAAGCATGTAGTCCCATAAAAACAAAAATGCAGAGACATCATTCAAGCATAACAAACAACAAGGAATAAGGGAAAACTCAAAACACACTAAACAACAATCAATCCCATCTTTAAGCATAATTAACTCAATAATTACAATCACTTATTCATATGGTTATCACTCCATTTCATGAACAACCACAACAAGAATTTAGCCCATTGTTCCTTTCTGACACAATCTCATGGTTCCAACCACTATGTCATATACATTATGGATTTCCCTCCCCCTTTCCAACCTCACCCTCCATGCTCAGGCATCCCCTTCACTACTTCACAGTCCCTCGGGTGATCCATCATTTTCCAAGGTGTTCTTTCTCAAGGGAAGTGCCAATTCACTACCGGGTTCTTCATTAGAAAAATTGTAACTTGTGGCAATCATAAGTATCCCATGTCATAGAAATAACATCATTTCCAATATTTCCAACTTTAATAGCCATCATCTCATCTATATTACACATATACAATCATCATGAGATATCATAATAGTAATTTTACATATTAATTTCCAAGTTTGTTTTACACATAGGAGACTAAGATTCTCAATCACAAGATTTCTTCTTAGGAATTTTGACTCTTGCAATAAAAAGCATCAATATTCCTTATGGGCTTACACCAAACATATTGTTAGAATATTATAATAATTTGCAATCATTGATTTCTCAAATTTGTTCTATACATGTAAATAAAGTTTCCATGCATAACTTTCCTGCTCATTATATTTGGCTCTTGTAGATGTAAATATCGGTCTTCTTTATGGGCTTACATCGCTGGCATATCCAAGACCAATCTTCCTACAATTTCTCAACTTTCTTGCAACCAAACAAGATTGTTAGCACTCAGGCATATTTCCAACAGTTCATGAAGTGATCTTAGAATTGTAATTTGCCAACAATTCAATCATTTTAAGCCATTATTCACTTTTTTTTTGATGGGATTCAACCATTAATCACATTATCTAGAATGAGACTATCATCCACCACAACATATGCATTCAGTCCATGAAGTGATTTTTAGAGTTATATTAATCTAACAATTTCACCACTTCTAACTATTGTTCATATTAAATGGAATGTAACCATTATTCCTCACACATGCATTACCAACACTCAATCTTTTCATAATGCAGTCAACTATTACCAATGTGCCAATGCCTATGGCTGCATTTACCAAATGCATCCTTGCATTGATTCCATAATACCATATATCCATGGCATTCATTGCTATCGCATGAATATGTATCATGTCTTGCCTTGGTTATTATCTCACAACCAACATAACACAATATGCAATTAGTTTCTCATAAATGCATTGAAGCAGAAAATAATATTTGCATAATCAAGACCTCCTGCCTTTTCATCGGTTCAAATATTGAGAACTTAATTGAGGGAATTCTTACCTCAATTCCCTTCATTATTTTATGCAATATAAGTAACCCCAATCACATACATGTATGTTTTTAATCAACTTACTTGATGCTACTTGATCAATTGGTGCTTGGTCGAAGCTCACAGGCTCCCTTAACCAACCTCTTGATCAACATTCCTACCATCCTCATCTGTCTTCATATGTATGGATTCTATAAGCAATAATATCATCATTCTATAATCATTTTTCCTGGATACACAATCTATCATTAGTTGTATTCAATATCATAACATCATCATTTCATATATATCAACAAACTACTCTTAGTCTACACTCATGTTGTATACATGTTCAAGCAATCCCATATGCACCAATGTACCAACGCACACCAATATTCATTGAGTATTAATCTTATCATGCCTATTTCAGGCACATGCATCCTATTTTTATTGTATGCGCCATGAATAAATTCTATCATGCACTCCAATGCATATCTATTTCAACTTTATTTATTTATTTAGATTTGTTGTTGTAGATGATTGTCCTTGAATTCCTGTAGAACCTTGCTGCCCTGTGCACTACTATTCTTCTCAATTGTGCATCATTGACCCCTATTCAGCACCTGCTAGCCAAGCCTCACCTGGCCATTATGCATTTCCAACCACTAGATCCACTAGTGCTGTCATTTCACAACTGCTTCCTTTATGCCGAGAAAATCTATCCCAACATATTTTGGCTATAATTCTCAATATCCATAGTGTTGCAATATGTACTATTCCATCTAAATATTAGCATTGCAATCTAAATAGCCACTGCCCATTCCATCGAATAAACCATTCTTGGAATACCATTGTCATTGATTGGCATTTAAACATTTTGAAATGTTTCTTTTATGTCACATTTCTTATACTCTTTTCCATCCATGAATTTTCTCAATTTTACATGCCTCTCTTCACTTCATTAAGCGATTCAATGTGAAGCACTACTTGGCCACTCAAGACCACTCTACTCCGATTGGAATTATACACTCCTCCATTGCACTTGTAACTTTCTTTTGTTGTTCACTTTGATCCAGGAGGATCTCGGTGGCCACTCACCTTTTCCAACTGGCTCAAAATAGTTTTTGTACAACTTATTATTTTTAGTAGTTTTTCGGTTCCTGAACTCTTGGGGCCATTTTGAGGGACTAAATGATGTTTTTTCGCAATCGGGAATATCAACAATGATCAGGGGTTTTAAATAACCCCCCTAAATGAATCTCATCATCAATACCTTTCCAACGAGCTATCATGTGAGCTAAACAAAGATTGTATGTAAAAGTTACGACCACGAGAAGTTGATGTACTAACTTACCCCAACATGGCCCACATGACTTTTGGCACTTCATCTCCTAGGGTTATGTTTTTCAATGCATAGGGTTTTGGAATTCATGTTTATTGTAAAAATACCTTCAGATCCTCATTGTACTCATCTTCTTGTGAATGAGCATAGCTATCACATCTCTTCTCAGAGATAAGATGCCACCATTCTAGCAAGCTTGTTTTCAATCTGTATTTTACAGTTTTCAACATATTTCTTATTTAATAGAAGTCAAGTTTTACTGTATCTCTGTTATTGTTCACCGTGTCTCTGTGTTAATATTATAAATTTGTGGTTTCATTTCTCTCTTCTCATAAATCTGGATCAAATGTATCAGAGCGGTTTTCTCCTTGTCGTTTTTTTTAATGCATGTCTTCGATGTCGTCAGGGCATATAGAGTTGGGTCTCAAGATTGTTTTTCTTGAGGAAAATTTCTCTCACACTCCCAAGAAACTATCCATGGAGGGTGAAAATAAATATGATGGGACAATTGATCCTTTCAAAATGTTTCTCAAGGAATCTCTTGAATGACAGAGGAACGAGATGATAGAAAACTTTGCAAAAATCCTTCGATGACTATCGACAAGCGACACATCCACCTCAAGTGGAGGTGCCACCCCCTTCAAGGTACATATCAATTTTAATCTTCCTATATGTGAAGGTTATATAGATGCGTATGTTGTAGATAAATGGTTAAACCTTCTAGAAGGGTATTTTTCTGTCCACAACTTTTCCGATAGAGTAAATATTACATTTGTGCTCCTCAAGGTCGTCCCCCATGTCAAAGATTGGTGGGATAATTTATGTGAGAAAAATTTGTAAATATGTTGAACTTGCACAAAATATATCTAGCTAGAAAATACTACACACATTTGCAGAGACAAATTAAGAAAGAAGAAGAAGGAGAGAAAGAATAAAAGAATTCTCATTAACCATTATGAATAATGAATAATTTACACAAGATATACTTTGTATGACTAAATCAATGCACACTGGAGGAGAACCAATGCACCATAGTGGTGGTCTAGAGTGGTATGGACACACACCAGTAGTTACGGGAGTGAACTGCCACCTAGTCTAGTCTTTTAGGTAGTTACGGGAGTGAACT
>JZKD02S2108891.1:226011-242360 GCA_000966675.3 Picea glauca
ACTCCCAAAAATGGATTAATTACATTAAAAATGGCTTAATTACATTTAAAAACCAAAAATTAGTTTTTAAACCCACTTTATAACCATAAATTGGGCCTAGCCCCCAAACCATGGCATGTGCCCCTCTTGAATCGTTCATATGGTACCATGTGGCCACGCGCTAGCCCAAAGGCTAAGTGTGGGCCACCCCTTTTGCGCGCTCTGTTGGATCTGCCCCCCGGTCCCGTGGCAAACGGATATGACCGTGGCTAAAACACAAACCCCCACACATATTACAACCATAATATAACCATTCAAACCTTGTTACAAAACGTGTGCAATATACCTTACAATGGTGGTCACATGTTTAAATGGCACGCGACCAAGGGCTGGGGCTAAGCCCCGGCCCGGTCGCGGCCCAAACCCAACCATAACCAACTTTAAATAAATATGAAAAAATTACATATTAAGAGTTAATACGGTGGCGCGTTGGTAACTCAGATTGTGCAAAGACTTGGATGAAGGTGGAGGTCACTGGTTTGAATTCGGTCCAAACCATAAATTTTACACCAAAAACTGACAGCCAATTACGGGGTGCCACATGGAAGCCCTTGACTGGGCCACGTGGCACCTCTACAACCAACAAAAAAATGACACTTGTCAACCACCAATTGGCCCACGTGCCAGAGCCGTACTTCCACGTCAATTCTCCGCATCAACTTCCATACTGTCTAGTCACCTTTCCATGTCACTCGCCGTACTGCCCAGTGATCTGACCACGTTAGCCTGCTCATGTCACCCATGCCACGTGTCACCCTTTTAGTGGTGACACGTGTCACCTTGGGATTGGCCCAAATGTACGCCCAAAAGTCCAAATCTGCCTACCACGTGTCACTCCCTAGAGCCACCACATGTCACCTATAGGGACCTGCTACCTCAGCGTACGGACATGCCACGTCAGCGTCCGTACGGGCTGTACGGACTACACAGTCAATAATTTTTTTGCCTGTTTGACTTTTCGGACATAATGTGATATCTTCTCCATACGGACTCCGTTTGACAAAGTAAATATACCACCAGAATCAGGAAGACGAGACAGATGCAATGGTACAGGTTTCGTCAGATTCTGAGCACTTTCATTTTTGAGCATTTTTCAAGCCCTGTCAGGCTTCTGAATCCGATTTTGGATCAGCAGATTATGTATGGAATCCTTTGTGACAGTACATGCATTTATCCCCCTTTCTTCCCTTTTCCCCTTTGGATCCGAAGGCATCGGTGAAGATTTTTTTGTACCCTTCCTTCTTCAGGTGTGCATGAGCTTTCCTTTTGTATTTATCTTTAGATTTTTGATATTTATGGCTGCCATCTTGCACAATGAGTGCATGCACCTTTTGGCCTTTGATTTTTCCCATGTTTATGAGCTTGGTTTTCTTGTGTTGCAATTTCGATAAAGTCCTCAAGAGAAGGAATCTTCCAGGTGGCTCTAGAGCTGAATCTAATAGAATGGAATGTGGATACGGATATAGAGAATTCAGGTCCAAGTTTGGAGAGAATGGTGAGAACCATTTGTTTCTCCTCCTTATATTTATCAACCTCGCAAGCTTTGATTTGCGACAATAAATCCTTGAATTTTGTAAAGAAATATTGGATATTATCGAAGCTTTTTGGATCCAATGTGAGCAATTCCAGCTCCAGCATGTGCCCCCTCATCTCATCCTTTTTTATAAAGAGCCCTTCCAAGGTGGTCCAGGCTTCATTGTGGGTCTTACAAGAAGATATGTGAAAAAGGAGATCAAGAGAAATAAGACTATAAATTATTTCGAGTTCTTCATCCATTCAATTTAAATACTTGGATTTTTCTATGGTTGATGTCGGTTCTGTATTTGCATTCAAGGTTAACCTATTCAATCCTCTAGTTCAGAGATGTATGGCTATTTTCTCCTTCCATGCAAAGTAGTTGTAAGGTGTAAGAATGAATTCTTTTTGGAAATCCATCTTTCCGTTGTCTTCAATCTTTTATATCTACAAAAACATTTGGTGTAGCTTTAGCTTAGCAGTCTATCAACTCTGATACCATGTAAATGTGTTGAAACTGCACAGAATATATCTAGCTTGAAAATACTACACACATTTGCAGAGAGAAATTAAGAAACAAGAAGAAGGAGATAAAGAATAGGAGAATTCTCATTAACCATTATGAATAATGAATAATTTACACAAGATATACTCTGTATGACTCAATCAATGTGCACTGGAGGAGAACCGATGCACCATAGTGGTGGTCTAGAGTGTCCTGGAAACACACCAACAGTTATGGGAGTGAACTTCCACCTAGTCTAGTCTCTCAGATAGTTACATGAGTGAAATTCCACCTAACTAAGTTAACTGACTGAACATAGAGTAGTGAGGAGTAGATCAAGGAATCAAGGATAATGCAACAGTATGGTGATGATGCCAAGGCAAGTGCGCATTAGCATGGTGATTATCCCAATGTTGCATGGTGAAAAAACCAATGCAACATCTAAACTCAACTCAACTAGTCAAATTGAAGTGTCAACTGAAAGAGAATATTCTCCAGGTGGAATATTCTCCCCTAAAATACATGAGACTAGATAATGACCAATTATTACTAATAAACAAGGAAAAACCTTAGGAAAAATAAATCCTAGGTGTGTGTGGAGTAGCTACAACAAAAGGAAATAGAAGGATCCACATTATTTTTAGTTTCACCCACTTGGGGTTCCTTCAGGGATGTTATTAAGGAACAATACTACCCTTTTGGAAGTTATGATGACCTGTATACAATATGGACCACACTGCGATAGGAATGAGACAAAATAGTGCTAGAATTCACTAATGTCTTCCATACCTTGCGCACCAACATGGGTATCAAATATTTTGAGCGACATTTGGTGCTCAAGTACTGTGGTGGTATGAATAGATACATCTAGAAAAAAATGGAGTTTTTGGACATCTCATCCTTGGGCACAACCTATTGATATGCCATCAAAATTAAGTAGAATATGAAATAAAAGACGTGGAAGTTTGGGTCTAGGAACCTCTCACAGTAGAAGCAGGGAAAGGGAAGACCCAACTTGCAAAACAAAGGATAGAGAAAATATGGGAAACCTCAGGACAACCAGTCCAAGCTGCAAGCAAAGAAGGACAATGGGAAGATGAAAAAAGATACTGGGAAGTGGTGCGACTTCCATAAGATCCCTTGGCATAACAATGTTGATTTCCACTCAAAGCAGTCATTGGTGGATGAGGTAAAATCCTTTGAATCAAATGCGGGTTTCGTTCCGATCTTAAATCCAGATCGCACTCTGATAATAGAGGCAACTTTCTTGCTTTGTGGTACTTTTAGAAAAAATTTCTAGATCATATCTAACAATTTCTTCTCCTGCATTCCCATACTTACACATAGAGAGGACTCATCCATCCATGATTCACACCTCATCTCATGATATCATTTTTCTTTCTTTTGCAACAAGATTTGTATCCTTCATTATATTTCTACCTTTAAGGCTATGGATTCCTCCTTACTCCTTGTGCATGCAATGACATTATTCACTTGTTGGATTCATACCTTATGTGAAAATATCTATTGACCTTCCTTTGTAAGCCATTCAATATCTATAGAGGATGAATACTAATATTCCTCTGCTCTTCTTTAGACCTTTTTCATTCTTGTATCACCTGCCCCACACTTTCCTTTGTAGTTATTTGATGCTTCAACCAACTTCACAAGCTTGACCTCCTTCCTATCCAATGGACCTTGGGATTAATCTATAAAAAATACCCACACAATACTCACTGTGGAAACTTAATCTCTTGCTAGAAATCCTTTCACATAACACTCTATGCTAAAGTGCTCCCCTGCTTATTAACAACGCCTTGTTAATAAGCTAATCCTATTTTTACTTTTGCTAAGTCATTGTACTTCAAATGTTCCTATACTTATGAATAGGCACTATAATGATCATATGCACTCTTCCTTCCACAACCAATCACCTTTGGCACTCACCTTTATCATCTGGGAAGGTTCCTCCAAAATTTGACAATATTTGGAAAAAATTTCATATTTAGTAATTACATGGTTCTTGGAATCCAATTCGACTTTCCATTACTTGTCCTGTAATTCTTTATTGACTCAACCAACTGTTGCCTGTGGAGCCTGATTATATTCCTGATTCAGAGGTCTTTTTTTTCAGCTGTGTTTATACCCCATGAAGACTGTACACCCCTCCACGTAGGGGGATTGCAAGGGGAATTCCCCCCCCCCGGCGGATTCCAGGGGGCTCATCCCCTCGATTGGGGTTTGTGGGCTAATCCCCCGAAGAAAAAATTGCCTTGTAAAATATTGTAATTTCATAGTCGATCTGGATCATTCATTATAAGTTCGTAGATCTGATAGTAGAAGTTATTTTAGGGATTTTTTCCCTAGAAGGAAACCCTCTTTTATGAGGGAATTGTATTATGACTGTGGATTATCATGAATATTGTATTATGAGAGAGGAGTCTGTGAGAGAAATAAGAGTAATTTACAACAAGTGTGTTGTAGGTTGTATCCCTTCATTTTGTTGGATAATAATAAGGGAGGACCTGGAAATTTCTTTGGTGGACGTAGCCCACACTGGGTGAACCACATATATTTGTGTCTCTATTGTATTATGTATCTTCTATGTTTTATTTTTTCATTTGTTTTATTTTATTGCTCCATGATCCTTTTTTTCTAACAAATGGTATTAGAGAGAAAGGTAATTCACATGAAAAGAGGGTTCTTGGTTCGAGTGGGAGCAATGGCGGAAGATGGAAAGTTTAGGGTTGAGAAATTTACCAGCCAAAACCACAATTTATGGAAGATGCAAATGGAATATTATTTATATCAGAAGGATCTATTCCTACCATTGGTTGGAATAGAAAAGAAGTCAATGGCCATGAAGGACAAAGAATGGGAGGTTCTTGACAGAAAGGCACTATGAATGATATGACTGAGCCTGGTAGCGTCGATGGCTTTCAATATTTAAAAAGAATGGACAATGAAGGAGATGATGGATGCATTGGATAAACTGTATGAAAAACCCTCAACATCCAATAAAGTATTTCTAATGAAGATATTATTTGATATGAAGATGTCATAAAGTGGGTCTATTGCAGATCATTTAAATGAATTTAATACAGTTACTAATCAGCTAAGTTCTGTAAAATTAGACTTTGATGATGAGGTCAGGGCTCTTATAATCCTATTCTCATTGCCAAAAATATGGAATGGCTTGGTCATGGTTGTAAGTAACTCTGTCTCTGGTTCAAACACTCTAAAATTTGATGTTGTTGTTGGTGTTATCCTTAGTGAGGAAATGCGATGGAAAAGAATAGGTGAATCATCAGGTAATGTGTTGACTATGGATAACAAAGGAAGACAAAAGGATACAGGAAAGGGCTTAGGGAACCATTGGAATTCTAGGAAGGGAAGATCCAAATCCAGACTGGGAAAGATAGAGTGCTGGAATTGTGGGAAGAAAGGACATATGAAGAAAGACTACAGATCTCTAAAGAAACAAAGAGATGGACAAGAAGAGAAAAATAAAGAAGCAAATGTAACAGGTGATGTGTTACAAGATGCTTTGATTTTTCCTGTAGATAATATTTCTGAGTTTTGGGTAGTATATTTAGGGGCTTCATTTCATGCCACACCCCATAGAAAACATTTTATAGATTATGTTCAAGGTGATTTTGGATAGGTTCATTTGGGTTATGATGCACCATGAAAACTTGTTGGAATGGGAAAGGTACAAATAAAGCAAAAGAATGGAAACCAATGGTTGTTGAAAGAGGTAAGGCATGTTCCATATCTAAAGAAAAATATAATTTCAACCGGGCAATTGGCAAGTGAATGTTTTATATCTATATTTATAGATAAGGCATGGAAGGTCACCAAAGGATCACCGGTGATAGCAAAAGGAGAGAAGGTAGGTACATTGTATTTATGTACTGGTAATACCGACTCTTCTATTTATTTGGCTTCTACAGGAGTGGATACAACATTGTGGCATCATGGGATTGGAAACATGAGTGAGAAGGGGATGCAAATACTTCACAAAAGAAATTTGTTTCCAGATATTAAACAAACTGATTTGGATTTTTGTGAGCACTGTGTTTATGGAAAACAAAAGAGAGTTAGATTTCTCAGAGTCGAAAAAGAAAAGAAGAGTGAAAGGTTAGAGATTGTGCATACATATGTATGGGGACTAGCTCAGGTAACATCTCTTGGTGGCTCTCATTATTATGTTAATTTTATTGATGATGCATCTAGAAAAATTTGGGTTTATTACATTCGAAAAAAATATGATGTTTTTGATACTTTTAATAAATGGAAAGATTTGGTTGAGAATGAGATAGGAAAAAGGTTGAAGTGTCTCAAATAAGACAATGGAGGTGAATACTGCAATAAGGCGTTTGATGATTATTGATCATACCATGGGATTCGTAGAGAGAAGACAGTTCCAGGAACACCACAAGAAAATGGTGTGTCAAAAAGGATGAATAGGACCATCATGGAGCATGNTAAATATGAACCATTGATCTCAAATCACGTGTACACTGAGCCGTTGATCTATGCTCTATCATCCATCGGTGACCGACGTTCTCCTTTTGGTGCACACAACGCTTTCTCCAAACTGTCGAGCTGATTTTCGACCATCGACCGAACTCCCCGACGATCGATTTGCACACAACTCTAAATTGACCAATTTGACTGCCAGTCATCGAAAATCTTTGATGGAAAACAAAAACTCCTCACTAATTCAGTCGATGCTTGAACATCATCCCATCGACGATCGACGATCCTTGATGACTGTTGAAAACACTTCCCTAAATCAATCGACCACTTCCAGGATGACATGGAAACTACTGATGTGACATGACACATGGATGCTAACATGGCATGACACATCATCATGAGGTATCAATTTGAGTGATGTGGCATGACCCATGGATGCTCACATGGCATGACATGTGGATGATGACATCAACATCCTCTTTTCCTTCATCGATGATCGACCACTGCTATAGTGTGAAAACCCCCCTACAGACTACACTAGGGTTCTAAAGTGCAGTCAGAGTGAACCGTCTAAAGTATCCTACTTTTAACAACTATCCCGACAACACCCCACATTCATGCATAAAATACAAAGTATAGGGATCTGACAGTCCTACCTTAAACTCCGTGTCCGAGGTTGATCCCTTTGCGTCCGGTCGTTTTTCGACTGCAAATCTCCTCCCAAGGCTGACCTGCATTCACCAAAATACAAACAAGAAACTACGAACATGCATTCTATATATGAATTAGTGGGTCAGTTGTCATAACAAAATGTAAATAAAACCTAAATATTAAACACATCATATGGTGGGACGACAAAAGTACTTCTTTCTATTAATCTCACAAAGTCACTTACAAAACGAGACCGACGACTGCTCCTCTTCCACGTATCCTTCTTCTCTAATACTTCTCTCTAGAGAATGGGCATAGGCTTATGGATTAGGAAAAAGGGGTAAGAATAAGGGATTCTGGCTCAAAACTCACAATGTGGCTGCAAATTCTTGGGGCAAGGGGGGGAAAGAAAAATGGGAAGAGTTTCACTGTTTCTATGTTTCTCTCAGGAATGGGACCCCAAACCCTTATTTTATATGCTAAAAATATAGTTATTCAGTTGGGTGAAGAGCTATGGGCGGTCAATTGGTTAGGAAACTACCTAAAAATCCTGTATTCCCTTGCAAATTTTTATTTTTTGCAACTTTTGTAGGTATACATGGGTTGTAATGGTGCAACTAGCATATGTACGTGACCTGTAGTGGTGAAGATAGCGTACATACATGAGCTGTAGTGGTGCAACAAGTGTACATACATGGGAAGTAATGGTGCAAGGCGTGTACATCTTCAAAAAAAGTGTTTTTTTAAGAAGAGCTTTCAATGATAGCTTGGAAAAAATGGCAAGTAAGATGGCCTGATGCCAAGTATGCATGTATGGTGCAATTTAGGGTTATAAAAACCACTTCTCTTGGAAAAATGAAAACTCTCATCACAATCTCTCGATCCCCAATTCGTCGGTCTTCGACGATCAACAGTCCCCCTAGACGCATTAAACCTTCGTCGGATTCTGTCAATCCATGACCATCAATGATTGACGATTCTCTTTGGACACATGAAATTTCTGTCAAATCCTGTCAATCCTCGACCATCAATCATCAACAAGTTTTGTTGGTGAAATTTGACACTTAGAATTTTTTCCCAAAATTTTTTGATCCTTTACCATCGGTCGTCGAAAATCAAAGAATTATTTTGGTGTAACACACCCGAGACCTAAGTACCTTTTTAAGGGATGTGATATAATTTTTCTCTTTTCTCAATCATCTCAAATACTCTTCCCGAGATCTTCGTCATCTTATGCTTGTCAAGAGATTTTCAACCACTGTTACCATACTCAAATACGAGCTCTGGATTGGAAGTTATTCCATTCTGAAGCTCTTCAGGCATCATTGGTCACATGCCATGTGGCACCCATGTGGGTTCACCTCATTTGTACCATCCCACCTGGCACGAAATCAACCAATTTTGTCATCCTTTAACGATGACATGGCCACTAGAGGGGAAATTACAAAGAATGTTCCCCATGCCTTCATGATCATTGGGCCTTTAGCCCTTCGTCCTTCTTGTCCATGTTTGAATCATTCCTAGAGTACCGAATTCCCAGAGTTCCTTAACACTCCTGCATCTATGGTGGATATCAATCCATTGTTAAATCCAACGGCTGAAATTCACCATCGTTTAAGGATTAAGGGATTTCTACATTTGGCGCTGAACGCCATTTTCTCTATTCACATATCCTCCAGAGTCATGAAACCCCATAAACCTTCCAGGTAGATTCTACCTTCATCCCTTTTGACTCATCCAATATACCACACCCAAACCTCCGGAGTTTCGAAATTTGAACTCCTGAAGGGTCCACACTTACACATGGTGGCGCGTTAAATGTAGAGGTAGGGACAAGTAGGTTCGGGCCTTCGACCAACTAACCCCAACGTCCTAGCTTCCCAAGTTTCCTGAAGTCTCAAGCTCCTAGTGGCCTAGGAAATTCCACTAGCTATTAGGCCAAGCGAGCCTATGTCAGGGTGTTAAAACGTGGCATAGGGAAGAGATGACACATGGCCCCTTCAATGGGTGACACGTGTCATGTTCCAATTGGCATATAATGACTATAAAATGCACAAATCAAGATGTGGCATGTCGAACATGGGTCTACGTCACCCTAGGTGACATCAGTGTGCCACATCACTCTGAACTGACAAACTTCGGGAGTCTCTAGCTTCTCTTTCCTACGAAATCTCCTAGAGCTCCGAAGCCCAAACTCTTGCCAATAACCTCCCAATACCCCTTTTATTCCACGGTCAAGATAGGTCCACGTAGATCCATAGATCTCTGGCCTCTATCGCTTAGTGATTTCAACATTTAGGAGCTTGGTTGTCTAGTTTCCTTTTTACTCTTGGAGTGGTCAGTGCTGGACTGACCATGGTATAGATCCAATGGTCAGGAGGGATATCAATGCATTCTTGGATCAATGGTCCTTGTCACTTCATGACTTCGACGTTTGGGGGTTTCCCTCGTTTAACACTATTGCTCTTTCAAAGTGGTCAATGATGAAAGATTGGTCAAGGAGTGGTCAATGTCAGATTGATCACGACGTAGATCCAATGGTCAGGGAATATCTCAAAGATCCTCAGATCTATGGTTCTCATCACTTCATGAGTTCATAGTTTGGGGGTTCTACCCATTTAACACTCCCTTTTTCCTGAAGTGGTCAATGCCAGAATGACCACGACGTATATCCAATGGCCAGGGAATATCCTGAAGGTCCTCAGATCTACATTTCTCATCACTTCGTGAGTTCAATGTTCCGGGGTTCCACCCATTTAACACTACCTTTCTCCCAGAATTGTCAATTCTGGACTGACCACGATGTATATCCAACGGTCAAGGAAGATCCCAAAGATCCTCTGATCTACGAGTCACGTTACTTTATGATCGAGAAGTGGATTAGGGTTTAATGGTGGGATAGGTCCCACGGTAAAAGTCAAGGAAACCGCCATATGTCGGTCAACTTCGCCGATAACCATACCAGCATGTTACCTTCGGTTGGTTTCAAAGGTTGTAACATCATAAAATCCCTGAGATCCAGACTCCCAAAGTTATGAAGCCAAAATAACTTATCTCCTTTCATACCTAGCGAAGGGTTTCAAGGTCATGGTCATGTGGATTCACTGACAAGTCTCGGGGTTGCACGCTCAACTCTTAGCCATGATTTGGTTAGGGTCATGGACATGAGTCCTCGATCACATAGACAAATGGTTTGAAGGAGGCTCCCTCCCTCCACATAGCTCAAATTTAGTAACCTGTGAAGGTAAATTCTAGGGGTTGACATGACTGGAGTATTCCAGGGAAGTCTACCCTGACTCTTACATTTAAAATCAATCATTGGGAAAATTCCCTTAAGTATTTTCCAACCAGCAGAGAAACCATTATCTTATTCCTAATTTCATTTGAAGACCCATGTCTAATAGTTATCTTTCTTCTAAGCATAGAAAAAGAAAAACCATTCAAATGCAGGGGTTCATAGAAGTACAATAAGCATTACTAATATTAATCATGCAATGCAAATTTCAGTCATAGACATAGACATAGACATAGACATCCAACCACTCATTTCAATTCTAGTACATAGGTTATATCAAATACTTATCTATTACAGTCGATCACTGACCAATCGACTATGGGTGTTCTCCTTTCCAGCCAATCTTAGGCTTAGAGGCATTCATTCTTAGTGCTCTGGCCACCCCTGTGCCAAGCCATGATATCATTAGTGAAATTTTGCAGTTTCTCAGAGGTTCTTTCTATGTCACAGCCTCTGCGAGGTTTATTAGATGCTCCCTCAGCATCAAGCTCGTGACCTTCTATCATGTCATGTTTTCTGCAAACTCTCAGATATCCTTTCTCTTGTTCCTCCCTTTAACAACATAAATCATGAGATATTATCATCAATTTCAAATTCAGATTTTTCTTACAAATCTGTCACCCACAGATTTCCAAATTCCACATTTATTTTCAGATATATTTCGCACAGGAACCGGATTCACAAGTATGGTACTTTCCTTCCCATAATAGTTTTTCTTAACATGCAATTGGTCTTCCTTATGGGCTTACAACATTGCTGTATCCAATTCCCTTTTCTTCCTGCAATTTAAACATTCCTCAACCAAACAAATTGTTAGTTTTCATGCACATTATATTTTCAAAACTATGCATACTAACAATCCAATTCATTTTCATCTATTCAAGGGTACAAGGAAAAAGGAAATATCATTATTTACGTATGCATCCTTTCAACACACTAAATTTTCCCAATGCAATTTTAATTGTGAAATGACTTTAATCCATGTTCCAATATTCATGGATACATTCATACCCAATATTCCCTTACATTGTATTTAAGTTTTCCACACTCATGTCAAGCACCTTGTCATGGTGTGTTGGATCTCAACCAACCTCTTCACTATAAGGTTTAATCATTATCACTCATTATTGCAGCAGGACTATGCTTCCTGCTACAAGATGATCACGACCCCAAATTAGCACATATGAAACTTAAAAGTTTCTCTTGAATGCCCCCAAGCATTCTTCCTTCATTAGTAACCAGGGAGCCAACACTCCACTCAATTTCTATTTTTTTTAACACCTCTACAATTTAAGTAGAGTATTGGAAGGTCCTCTTTCCTTAATGGGAAATCTATTCTTTTCCTTCCTATGCAAACACACATTTCCTCAATGCATTCCATGCAATGTGCTAACTATGAGAACCTTTATCCCCAATCTCCCTATATTGGTTATTGTACCCATGGTGCTCCTTACTCATGCATTTTTTTGCAAGGATTCTAACTCATCCTCGAATGGCATAGACTTCCTCTCTCTATTTTTCAGATTTTTCTTTCCTGAATATTATCTGCTTGGGTAGCAATGGCATACAACAACCTCTCAAAATTTATTTGCATATCTTTAAGATAATGAAATATTTTAAGAAGGAATTCTTACCAAATTCCTTCATACCTTATGCCACATAGGTATGAACATTATTATACTTTCTCTAGATACTAGCACCCTCTCTGATATTACCTCATCAATGGTGCTTTATGGGGACTTTTAAATTCCCTTCAACAATATTTTAAAAACAAACTTCTCATAGTCATCCTCTGCTTGAGGTTGTCCATCATTGGAAACTATCTTTCTCAACAACTCCAATTTATTTCTACACATGACATAATAAAAAATATATTAGTCTTCATGTAAAATAAAAATTCTTGTATCATAGCATTCAGATCAATAAAACATTTTCATATATTTCCCAACAAATCTCTATGCACTCTATCAAATTACTCCTTAATGTGTTAGCTAGTGAAATCCCAATCAATTTTTTAGTTGTATTCTATGATCATACAACCATGAACATACTTATGCCAAAACACTTACCTGCATTAGCAAATCAATCTATCGTACTAGAGAAATACAATAAACAACAAAGAAGGGGTCAATGAACTCTTCCCTTGTCCAACTCCTTCTACACAACCCTGGACTTTCAGTCCAACTGAGTTATTTTCCAAGGCCTCACTACCTTTACTTATCATGGATTAACCAAGCCTATTCATTCAAACTTACTTATTTATTTATTTTCCTTTTTCCAGCTGTACTTGTTTCCACACCTTCTCTTCTAAGGCTTACAACCTTGTTAAACAATTTAGAGCTTTTAGGGTGAAAAAAGTATTCACCCTTTTTCTCCTTCTTTGCTTATGCAATCTACTCCATGTTGGGATCTTCATACTCTTTTCCTTGAGAATCCTTGGTTAGGCTCTCCCTAACCTATTGGATACATAAACATGCTCCAATAACAGACTTATTGTTCATAATGAATCATGAACCTGTGCATTCTGCACATTACGATTTAGTTATCAGAGTGGTCAACATTCATTTATTAGTCTTCCACTCATGCATTTTGTTTTAGAATGTAATCCAGGATATATATATATATATATATATTAAGGTTGTGACTTTGTTCTCCTGACAGAGTCTTCACACAGTTCCTCCACAAAGGAAATCCTCCAGCATGAAACTTTCTTATTGAATATACTTCACTATCTGTGATGGCCTCAACCTTGAGTTAGCTTCAGTTGTTTACCAAATATTTCCATAAGGAATATAAACATGCATCTTTCTTATGCATCCAAATTATTTATCCACACATATTCTTTGTTTTGTTAACTTACATCCATGATGTACTTAACCACATGCATAATAATAAGCCTATGTGTAGCTACCATAGGTATATTTCATAGCTCACATACATCTTTACTTTAAAATCATTCAACTCATGATTATTCACAATCATTCTCATGCGATCCTCAAATGCATAATCATGTTTCCTCTTATCATGACAATATAGAATCCTTTCTCATTTACTCTTTCATTTATTATACTATCCTTTATTGATGGAATGGAGCACATTAACCTCAAGCTATCATTCAAAAACAAACTTTCATGACTCTTCAAAATGGATTTAGCCATGCATCCATGGTATTCATTCAATCTTGGCAAGTGCAATTCTTGCCTTACATTTCACTCATACATCATACATGCACATCATTTTCATGTTTAACATCGTTCATTCATATCTATTCAGTCTTAATATCAGTATTTATATCAATAAACCTTACGATGCATTAAATCCATGCACTCAAGATTAAATGAGCATAGACAAACATTCATCATGCAAGCTCATTGCTTGCACCTTTTCCATGTCACTCATACACATGGACATATCAAACTTCTAGATCCTCCTCCCAAGGATCTTGCTACCATTCTTATGACAAGTCTCATAGAGACACTCAATTTTGAGCTTCCCTCTTAGTTGAGAGCTTGCATTCATATTATTATTTTAAGCAAGAATACATATATTTGTATATATGTAGGTGCATCGCTTGCACCTTTTTACTTCATCCATTCACATTGATATTTTAATTTTAATATTAGTGTTCTTTAGTGATATATTATAGTCAATCATATGACTAGTCTCACAATCATAATTCATACTGATGTTTCCCTCTCTACATGGAAATAACCAACAAGAGTCACTTTTTCCCTTTCTACTATAAAAACCTTCCATAATTCAGAATTTAGATGGGTAGTTATTGTATCACTCAAGGCAGTAATATAACCACTTTTAGTCTCTTCTTCATGCCTCAATTCACTCTTGGTCAACATATCTCTACAATGGAACCTTTTACTAAACTCACTCTTATAGATATATGAGTATACCAAGCCATATCCATATGGCTACCATCCACCTATGGATGTCAATATGATCCAATGGTCATCCAAAGGTGTTTTGACACCTCCTTAATCAGACCTTACATCTGTCTCTCATTAATACTTACAATCCTATCTTATTAAGGTAATAGGCCACAACATTATCAACATTTAATTGTTGTTATTAACTTCTGCTGACATAAGGTCTTCCTCATCTAAAAGGTCCATTAGTAGACCATACCTTACAACCCACCATAGGTTATAACATGCTTAATTTGCATGTTCAATATTTTTCCATATGCATTCTAGCATATCCTTGTCCACGAATCATTTCACCTATTTCTGCAGTGTAGATATATTCCACTTGCTTACCTCTTTACATTTTTTTGCATAGACCTGCCGTTGAGTTAACATGGATATACACTCCATTAGCACAACCATGAGATTTTGAACTTGCTCGTGTCACCTCATTTCTTCGATGAGGGTTGTCCTCAATGCATAGGAGTCCTTTTAAATTTGCAAAGAGGGGATTATCCCAATAGTGGTTTTTTGTTATGACAGGTCAAGTAGGTTGACCTTACATATTTCCATAAGGCCTCTATACATGGGGGATCATTCTCCCAATTCCAAATCCTTCATTTAATCAACACTTTTAATTAACATAGGCTTCATAAGCCAACTTTTTAGGAAATTCCTACCACCTATTTAGTCGACTTTCCTTCTGGACTCAAGTACTCCTTAAAATAGGTTTATTCCATTTGCATCCAAGTTTTATTATTAATGCCCCTTGACATAATCCCACTTTTTTAGGACTAGCTATCATTTCTCCAAAAGAAATGTTAAACTTCTTCAGCCACAATCTAGCATGATTCAATCTTGTTGGGTAAAATCCCAACTGAATTTTAATCTGCATCCTTCTCCGCAAGGAACTTATACAGATAATTCCATACATTAGTAATACTCTCAATGAGCTCATATTAGCCTTGGTAAACTAGTCTTATGACTGTTCTTAAGCCCACCCAGGCTTGTGTTTGAATCATGCTCTTCTAGATAGGGTAGGGCAGGGTGCCCTCTCCCTTAAATTTTTCTAAGAAGAAAAAAAATAATTACTTGACTCTTTCGTGAGCCCAAGCAGGCCAATTGTTGTTTCTTGCTCTGATACCACTTTGTAACACACCCAACCCCTAAGTACCTTTTAAGGGGTGGGATATAAATTTTCTCTTTTCTTAATCATCTTGAATCCTCTTCCCAAGATCTTTGTCATCTTCTTCTCATCAATATATTTCCAATGACTGTTACCATGCTCAAATCCGAGCTTTGGATTGGAAGTTACTCCCTTCCAAATCTCTTCAGGCATCATTGGTCACATGCCATGTGGCACCCACGTGGGTTCACCTCATTTTTACAATACCACATGGCACAAAATCAACCAATGTTTTCATCCTTTACAGATGACATGGCCACTGGAGGGGCGGTTACAGAGAATTTTCCCTACGCCTTCATGATCACCAGGATTTCAGCCCTTCGTCCTTCCTGTCTATGTATGAAACATTCCTGGAGTCCCAAATTCCCGAAGTTCCCTAAAACTCCTTCATATATGGTGGAGATCAATCCACCGTTAAATCCAATGGCTGATATTCGCCCTCGTTTAACAAATAGACTTAAGGGATTTCGACGTTCGACGTGGAATGCCATTTTCTTTATTTGCATATCCTCCGGAGTCTCGAAACCCCAGAATCCTACCATGTGGCTTCAACCTTCAGTCCTTTCGACTCATCTAATATACCACACCCAAACCTCCAGAGTTCTGAAATCTAGACTCTCGAAGGGTCCACACTTACACATGGTGGTGCGTTAAATGTAGAGGCAGGAACCGGTAGGTCCGAGCCTTTGGCTGGCTAACCCCAACATCCCATATTCCTAAGTTTCCCAAAGTCCCGAGCTTCTAGTGCCCCAGGGAATT
>JZKD02S2108891.1:242370-256670 GCA_000966675.3 Picea glauca
TGTGCATAACTTATACAATGGTTTATTAGTTGCTTGACTTAGGTATCTCATAGGTTACTTGCAGGGGTTATTTTGCTTGTACCCTGGGTCAGATAGGGGTCGGACAACACATAGACTTTATGGAGGATTACCTCTCTGGGGGGATCTGACCGACTAGTTATTAAGCCCATGAGGGCCCCTATAACTAATTTTGTTACCTCCAAACTTTAGCAGGGAGTATCAAGTCCCTCTTGGATGAGGCATACCTTCTCTAGCGAGGGAGGCCACTCAACCACTTTAGCCTGTTTGCATGCATATTGGCCATTTTAATTTTTGGCATTCTCTTTGACTACTATTTGGCCTTAGGAGTCTTTGTTGGGTTTCACCATCATGGATAGTGGAGTTTCTTTTTCTCCCTCATTTTCTGCTACCTACCCCATGATGCCAACTCATTTCATGGGGAAGGATATTTCTTCTTTTTACAATGGTGTGTAGAATTACAACACTCGGTCCGCCCCTTGGGTCTCTAGTAATTTTTCTGTTGATATGTCTTCACCCGTGAAATCCTCTCCCTGGTTCACATATATGAATCCTAGCATGGGATCCAGGGGCATCATGGCTCCGATTCCTACTTCTTCGTTTGATATGAGTCGTGTCCCCATGGGAGGTTGGAACCTTCCCTCTTATGAATCCAATGCTAACTATGCTCTTCCAGGAGCCAGTGCTCAGATGGGTACTTTTCCTACTTATTATGCACCACCCATGCATTCGTCACCCGCCATGTCAGTTCCTTCAAACATTTTTCCCATGACTGGCCCTTAGATGCCTCTGGGTATTTCATATGGGGAAAACCAATTTTACGGTTCGGGATACCCTCTTTATGGGACCCCTTCACAAGTGGGAATCATATATCATCACTCGAATAATTCTTATCCAACCTCAATCCCTTCGCAGGCCTCAGTGATGATGCCCATCCAAACCTCTTCATAAAATTTTAGTGCAAGTTAGCACCCTTCTGGGAAGGGACAAGGAGTACACCAAGATCCTTTCTGGTCTGCAATATTTCAGAATCAATCTTTCCCTAGACCTTGGAATCAAATGCCACCATATATCACTAGCCCAGTCACTATCAGCCACACTGGTGCTCCATCGCCAACCTCTCCCAGTCATGTCAGAGATGGGTCAAAATTTTCTAAAAATTATGTCGACAGCTCGCACCCAACCTCTACTAATTATGTTGGGGGCACCATCCTTTTCACTCCAAATAATAGCTGTGTCACATCTCCAACCTCTATTCATCATTCAGAAGATGACTCTCTTTCCCCCGCTAGTTACATCGAGAAGCTTAGACGTATCATACGTAAGCCTAAATTTATTTGCAGGACTTGTGAAGGAAGTCACCTTACTCGTTTGTGTTCGGTTACTGCCGAGATACCAGAAGTGTCGGGCTCACCCAAGATCCCTTCGGATTCTGAGGCATCCCTGGTTTCTCCTCACACTACTCCTCCTTTGATCACCTTGGTGGTCCCACCACCACGATCCCCTTCCAACCTCACCTCCTTTTTTGAAGGTGAAGCATATCTTGCCCTCGTTACTAAGCATCCTCTTCAACCTATAATTGAAGAAGTGGACACACCAGTGCAATCTCTGGTCAACCCTACTCTCCTTGAAGAGATTGTTGCACCTCTTAGTCATGTCATCAACATTCCTAACCCTACTCCTTCTGAAGGAGAGAGATTTATTCTTCCCTCGAATACTCTCCCTCCAAGTCCTGACGAGGTTCCCTACAATTGGGATGACCTAATGGGGCATCCCATACCCCCACCTATGTCTTTTCCAACAAGAGACATTATCCAAACCATCACAAAGACTATACACTCCGTTAGCACTTTCTCCTCAATGACCTGGAGAGCTTTGGGTTTTCCCAAGCTTTTGCTAGCTATTTGTAAGATACTAACATTCCACAAAAGACCAGGATGGGATCCTTGGCCTCCCTCCTTACATGTTGATTAAAACAACAAAACGAGTCTTAGTTAATCTCTTTTCTGACTCGTCTAAAAACCAAAAAGATTGTTGAGTTATTTGTCCCTTTCACACTTGTTAAACTAGATTTGAAAGGTCATGAGTCTTAGTTAAGCTCTTTTCTGACTCGTTATAAAAAATGGAAAAGATTACCGAGTGAACTTGTCTTTTTCACACTCGTAAATGGGATTTGAAAAGACGTCTATTGGGCATAAGTTTACCCCTTTTCTCACACCAAATAGGCTAAAAGACATAAACAAGGATATTTTTTGGTGTTAAGTTGTGATTGCATCTCATGCCTTCGCTTGCAGTGTTGATCCTTTAGCTGGTTCTCACTTTACATTATAAACCATTTCCTAAGAATTTTTACATCCTCAACCAAGCAGAGCCTTATTTACATCCTTTGCAATTTGACACCCTATACCCTGGAGGAAACATCACCCTGAGTGTCCATCTCCCACATGCATTTCCTTGCATTAATCATAGGTATGTTCCACTGCTGGAACTAGTTTTGCTTACTTGCAACACTCATTTCCTCCTATGTATCATAGCATTCATTTGTTATGAAAAAATAAAAAAAGACGAGTGATAAGGGAGTACTATATTATAATTGGCAGCAGTCATGTCACCTTTGAACAAAGAACAAAATTATTGAGTCCTTGTGTCATCATAATTTTGGGTTTAGTATGGCCTTAGGAAGATGATCTCGATACAAAGTTTTCTCTACTGACTGGTTACTCTTCCAGTCCCTATAGAGAATGTTATTGATGCCTCCTGCATCTAATAGTCACATCATTGATTCTATGCTACCATAGTCCACCATATGTCTCATGCTCTTGTTCAAAGGAAGTCTCACAACCTGCGTTGGCCACTCCTCAGAAATCTTGACTTTGCTTGTCGACCATACCCTCAGTTTGTCTCAGAATCACATGATACTATGGTTTTATCATGCACCCTGGCCCTACTTGCATCATCAGTAGGTCACGTTGAACCCAAAGGTTGACATTTCATCATTGGTCGTTGACTGGGTGGTTTCCCTTGTGTTCGACGACAAGACATCTATTCACACTTTGGGATTCGTGCAATGTCTTGGATTCCATTAGCCTTATTGGTGGTTTCCTCGCCTTTGTCAACAATTTTCATCATTGGCTGCTATTCTGAGGGTCTTTTTCGTGTACCGCTTGCATTTGATACAGATGAAAGACGTACAAGGTTGTTGGTTTGTGAACATGTTCTTCGTCTGATCTCCACTAAAATCATGAAGCTCCTGATTTGTTCCTCATGATGACTGATGAGAGATGCCTTAATGCTCTCCTTTCAACGGGTCTCTTTCCATCAACTTCAACTCATTTATTCTGGATATGGGACCTAGATTTTTATGAGTACCTTGAGTCTTGCAGTCATTAGCGGAAGGCTCTCTTGCCATTGACAGATGGGAAGACATCAATGTCTCCTGATCAATGGATTTCTCAAGTGTTCAACACTGACTCCTTTATTCACACTTGTAGGAATGTACTCAGTGCCTTGATACCTACTTTCATTATTGGTAGGTTGTCTCACATTTGTTAACGGTATACCTCAATGACCGATAATCAAACAATGTCTCATTATGTTCGACCTCAACTCCTTTATTCACATGATGTAGACTTGCACTCTTGGCAGATAGTGTAGAAGACTTGAAGGCATCACTATGTGTCTGTAGTTTTCTTGAGTTGTTGCTTCCCTTTCATTGGAAAAACACTTTTTCGACTTTAGTGATCATGGGAGATCAGAGTGTACTCCATGGTATATAGATATCTTCAGATTGATTTTGAGACTAGTTTCACTGAGCCTTGTTCGTGACTATGACAACTTTTGGCATATAATTGCAATTGTATCTGCCTATTCATGGCCACAAACACTTATTTGGTATATTTTCTGCATGGATCAGCATTGTATTCTTGGCAGCCATGCATGCAAAGTTAGTAAAGAATGTAATGAGACATCGAGTTCATCCAGCTGGTTCTCTACCACTACACTCTTGGGTTATTTATAATGTATTTCGGCCATCACAGATACTTCTTTGATCTCACACATTAGGGGGGCATATGTTATAGCAATATTTTCCTCACCATTGCTATATTACACAGAGGGCCTTTTTCCATTTCCCTATGAAGACTTATCATCCCTTTTTGATAAATCCAAAACTAAAAATAAACATTTTTCCACGTATACGTGCCCTATCAGCTATAAAACAAGCGTATACGCATGCTGCTCCACTACAACCCGCATAAATCAATATTTGTGCTAGAAAATACAAAAATAGAGTCGAGTTTCCATGTCATGACAAGATATCTTTGATCCTTGGCCTTCCATATACTGGAAATGTTCTGACTCAACCCTTCAGTTGCATTGTGAAGGCTATAAGAGAACAATTTCGAGCTATGTAAAAGAGGAGAAAGCATTCAACTTTGAGACCAAAGTTACTCTGGAGAAATTACTTCATATTGAGTTTCCATCCCTTTGTCCCTCGTGCTTGAACATAGTGTTCATCCCCCAAGCTCTTTCCCTATTGTTGAGAGAACCTCATTGTCTCTCTCCTTTGAGATTGCCTTTGGTGGAGGCCCAGTTAGAAGGAACTTGGTTCCTTGGTTTTGAACCGTGCTGACACAGAGGTCTGTAATGTTGACGCTTATTTTGATCAATTATTAATAGAAATACTCCTTTCCCATCCTATTGGTATCATGCAAATATATGATTATTATCCATGTGCATGTTTTTAATGTTTATTAATGGATTATGCTATTTGATGTGCTAACCCCTTTACATTATCACTATATACTTGCTTTGCTTGTTTGTTGAGAACTTATTGTAGGTATAAAGCTTTTGGTCGAAGTTCTCAATAGTGGAACATCATCAAATGTTGGATCGAGGTAGGCCTCTTTCTTATCTTGCACATTAGTTTATATAGCATACAATGGAATTGAGTTGATTTCTGCAGTCATACCTGTCTGTTGTGTTTTACCCTTGGCCATAGATATTTTTTCCCTCGTAACACCTAGCAATACGTCGACTCTGATACCATGTAAATGTTTTGAACCTGCACAAAATAGATCTAGCTATCAAATGCCATACACAATTTATAGAGAAAATTTCAGAAATGAGAAGCAGGAGATAAAGAATGGAAGAATTCTCATTAACGAAATGAATGAATGATAATTTACACATGATATACTCTATATAACTCAAATAATGCAAACTGGGGTAGAATACAATGTGCCATAATGGTGGTATAGAGTGATCTGTACACACCAACAGTTACGGGAGTAAACTGCGACCTAGTCTAGTCTCTCAGGAAGTTACGGGAGTGAATTGCCACCTAGTACAAGTTAACTAGTCTCTTAGTCTTCAGTTAATTGACTGAAACATAATGAAGTGAGGAGGAGATCAGTGAATCATGAGTAATGTGCTATTCTGGTGATGATCCCAAGGACAATGCGCATTAGCTGGTGATGATCCCAATGGTGCATGGTGATATTCCCAATGTGGCATCTAGACTCTACTCAAATGATCAAACTAAAGTGTGAACTGAAGAGAATATTCTCCCTAAACTATATGAGATTGGATAATGACTATAAACATAGGGAAAACCTTAGGAAAAATAAATCCTAGGTGTGTGTGAAGTATCTCCAACAGTGAAGAGGCTAAACTTTGCGGTATGAGATATAACTTTTCGACATTGTTTTGTTGGTACAATAGTCGGAACTACCTCTGGTATTTTGTAGGGCTGACCCACCAGAGTAACAATGATGCTACGGGGTTGAGACTCATAAAAAACATGACTCCTTTGTTGATTTTTCACTATACTAGGCTCAAGCATGAAGTTTATTCCATTTTTAGCATTTTAATTGAACCATAGACAATTGCAGTTACACCATAAACAATTTGTTACAATAACCAAGATCACAAGAAGAAATACCATGCACAAGTACACAAGAAGTATCTTGGGAAAACCTTCTCAACAAGGGAACAAAACCCAACCAATCCTATTCTATATTCTTCAAGAGAAAGACCTCCCACACCATAAAAATAGCACACAAAAGGGTGCTCACAAAACCATGAAGTCTAGCACCCAAGAGAGGCGCACACTTCAGCCCTAGAACAAGTACTTTCTAAAATTTCCAAACTCACATGTGTGTTGTGTTTCCTCAATGGGGAAATCACCTTTATTTATATTAGAATGGACACATCAAAAGTTGTGTCAATTGGAACAACAGGGCCAACCTCAATAACTCAAAATATAATTAATAATTACCATATTAATTATCTTTTACATTAATTATATTTCACTTTATGGTGGGGCCGACCTATACCCTTTACATCACAATTAAGGTTAAAGGTAAGTCTTATTCTTAGACAATATGGCAAGGGATCTCATACACCCACTAGTGCTCATCCACTAGGGGCACATCCACCTGTGCTCAACCACATGGATTTCCAAGTCAACATATCTCTATCTCACTGTGTCTCACAGGAGAATCATCAGGATACATACTCACTAGTGCTCAACCACTAGGATCACGCCCACCTATTCTCAGTCACAAGAACATCCTACTCAACAGATCTCTATCTCATTGAGTCTCACAGGAGAATCATCTGGAGTATCGCATCATCTCAACTCTCTGCACAAAGGAGAACAATAATCCCATCACATAGGCTCCTTCACCCCTCATGGGGGTACACATCGTTTCATCTCAAATGATACACCCATCTCATGGGCATATTCCTTTCTCAAGGGAACATAATATTTCATCTCTGTCTCAGAGAGAAAAAAACACCCAGCTCATGGGAAACTTCCCTACACATGGGCACACAATGTTCCATCTCCGTCTTAGAGAGGAAATACACACCCATCTCATGGGAATGCACAAATCATGGGAACACCCAACTCATGGGCTCTCTCTCAAGCAGACTCACTCAGTCTATGTCCTGGAGGATGTTTCATGCAACTGTAATCATCAACACTCCCTCTCAGCTAGGGAGGCATTCTCCACCAAGAAAAGTATCTCACGAAGTTCTCGAAATTCATCTTGGTTGTAATCATCAACACTCCCTCTCAACTAGGGAGGCATTTTCCACTAGGACAATTTTCTCATGGAAGTACTCAAACTTTGTCTTGGCAAGTGGTTTGGTGAAGATATCTGCAATATGCTCATGGGTAGGAAGGTATTTCACATGTACTTCTTTCCTCTACACCATGTCTCTGATATAATGATATTTTATCTCAATGTGTTTCAATATATCACGAAACACAAGGTTCTCAGAGAGCTTCAGACAACTCTAATTATCACAATGAATAATGGTAGGATCCATCTCATGATCAAATAAATCTGTCAGAAAATTGTGAAGCACACTGCTTTGCGGACTGCCACACTCTATGCTATATACTCTCCTTATGCGATACTCAAGGCCACATAGCTCTGTTTCATGCTGGAAACCATGGAATACCCCAAGGTAAAACAAAAACCAGAGGTGCTCTTCTAGTCCACTACGCTCCCTACCCAATATGCATCGACATATCCCTGCAAAGTTAAGTCTACACTGGAGGCATATCTCAGGCCATATCCAATTGTTCCTCGTAGGTATCTCAATACATGTTTCTCTACTATCCAATGAGTCTGTCTCGTCTCAGTCATGGAATGAATAAGTACATTCACTACATAGCATATATCAAGTCTGGTGTTAAATAGATACATCAATGATCCAATCAGTTGTTGGTACAAGTGTGGATCAATCTCGCCTGAATCAACATAATTCATTTTCTTCAAATCCATCACCATTGGTGTAGGCATGGATTTTCATTCTATGATACCTAAATTCTTCAATATCTCCATTGTATATTTTTCTTGACTCAGGAAAATCTCATTAGTCCTTTGCCATACTTCTAGTCCCAAGAAGTAGTGCATCATACCTAGATCCTTCATCTTGAATTTAACAGTCAATTCTTTCTTGCATTCAATAATGAGTCTCTTTGAACTAGTGAGGAATAGGTCATCCACACATAGGACCAATATTAAGCACTCATTTACAACAATGTGATAATATAGGTTTGGATCAAAAACACTCTTGTTGAATCCCAAACTCATCAATAATCCATCCATTTTCTCATACCAAGCACGAGGTGCTTGCTTTAGTCCATACAGGGTTTTCTTCAACCTGGACAAATGAGATTTCTCATTGTGTATCACGAATCCTTATAGCTTCTCAATATAAAATTCTTCCTCAATATAACCATTGAGAAATGTTGTCTTTACATCCATATGATGTAGTTTCCAACCCATGGATGTAGCTATTGTAATGATAGCACAGATGGAAGTGTATTGGGATATTGGAGAAAATGCCTCATCATAGTTAAATCCCTCTATTTGTGAGAATCCTCTGGCTACAAATCTCGCTTTTTATTTCTTGATACTTCCATTAGCTCCATGTTTGATCTTAAATATCCACTTGGAAGTCACTACAAAATTCCTTTTGGTCTCGGAACGATATCCCATACATCATTCTTCAAGATAGACTGATATTCTTCTTTCATGGCATCTTTCCATATCTGTTCACCTATTGCTTCTCCATGACAAGAAGGATTAGAATCAATGATGTGGCTCATGGATGAAAGGTAGCTTGAAAATCTCTTTGGTATCTTTCTCTCTTGGGATGTGCCTTGAGGGGCTCTATGTCCCTCTGCCTCCTGCAGAGTTTGTCGAGCCCAAACATGCCTTTTGTTCTCTACTGCAATATCTCCAGACATATCAACTAGAGAAACTGGATCAACTGGAACAACTAGTTCAACTGGAATAATGTATGTCTCCCTCTGAACTGCTGAAGGGGGAGAAGGTATTGTCTCATTATCAATATCCATCTGAGATTCTTTGGATATTTGAATCTCTTCTTATCTAAATCTGTCTTTGATCAAGGATGTAGATTTTATATGCCTTCAAAGATTCATTGTATCCCACAAATGTACCCTTTCTCCCTGAAGGGTCTAGCTTGGATCTCTTCTCTTTGGRTACATGAAAATATACTGGGCACCTAAATATCCTGAAGTGTCCAATATCAGGCTTCACTCCGGTGAAGGCTTCTTTTGGAGTTATATTCTTAAAAATCTGGTAAGGACTCCTGTTCTAAAAAAATACTGTTTTCATACATGCTTCTTCCCACAGAGTCATAGGTAGACTCTGATCATGTATCATTGCTTTGGTTTCCTCGATGATAGCTCTGTTCTTCCTCACTGCAACCCCATTTTACTGAGGGTTGTAAGGAACTGTGTAATCCCTCTTGATCCCTGCTTCATTAAAAAAATTGTTGAAATCCCTGGAGGTGTATTCTCCTCCATTATCTGATCTTAGTACCTTTATCTTTCTTCAAGTCAGGTTCTCAACCTGAGCTTTGAATTATTGAAATTTTGCAAGGACTCCATCCTTGTTCTTTAGGAAGTAATTCCAAGTTTTTCGAGAGTGATCATCTATGAAGAGTACATAGTACAAACACCCATTTAGGGAGGAAAGAATCATTGGCCCACACACATTTGAATGTATCAAGTCCAAGATTTCCTTGGATCTATTGTCATTTCTCAAGAAGGACCCTTTAACATTCTTTCCAAGAGCACAACCTTTGCAAACACCTTTATGCTGAATCTATATCTCTAGAAGGCATGTTACCATTTTACCTAGAGCTGGGAGAGCTCTATAATGAATGTGAGAAAGTCTCTTATGCCATAGCTCACTCAAGATGATAGTATCATGTAACATGTCATGTACTGGTCTGATGGTCAATCTATATAATTGGTGTAATTTGTATGTGAGTCCTTGTTCCATGCAAGAAATCTTCCTTCAGAGAAGGTAACCTTGTAGCTTCTGTATTCTAAGGAAAAAATGGAGAAAAGGTTCCTCTTCATCCCAGGTACATATAGCACTTCACTTAGCTAAATATCCATGTCAAAATCTAGTTGGAAGGTAGAATTTCCAACCCCTTTCACATTATATCTGGTATCATCTTCAAGAAAAACATGTAGATTTGTCTCTTTCTCAACAAGATTAGTTAGGTGATCTCTAAAACTGGTCATGTGCCTGGAGGCACCATTGTCAATTAAATAAATATCATTATTGGAAGGAACCATACCTGAGAGTGCTGAAATGTTGATGTCTTCATCTCTCTAAAGTCTTGGCTTCCAAGAACTGTATTTTCTTGATTCATCAAGCTTGTCTTCCATCATAGTTCTGTTCATCATATTTTTAGATTCTTCATAAACCCTTGTCAACTAGGCTAGGCTAACAAACTTAGGTTTTGTTGGGCTTATGAATGCAAAAAATAAGCCTTGAAAATTAGAAGAACACTGGTAAGCTGAAGAGCTCCTTCAATGAGCTGCATAAACCCTAATTCTGAAATTTCTGCAGAAAATTGTGAAACCCTAGAAACCCTAGGGCCAAAAATCCAAAATGCATGAAAATGAAATATGAAGCTTGCTGGATGTGCACTGAAGGAGGCCGCACACTCCTATACAAATTTTATCCCCAACTTCCAAGTTTAAGGTGTTGAAACACCTCTGAAAGGGAGGGCCACACATAATTGCAACAAACCCTAGAGGGACATACAAAACTACAGAAGAAGAGGATGACTTTCTTTGAATGCTTGTGCAATGGGTTCTTCAAGACATATGCTCTGAAACCATGTTTATTTTTCACTATACTAGGCTCAAGCATGAAGTTTATTCCATTTTTATCATTTTACTTGAACCATAGACAATTTCAGTTACACCATAAACAATTTGTTGTAGTAACCAAGATCACAAAAAGAAATACCATGCATAAGTACACAAGAAGTATCCTAGGAAACCCTTCTCAAAAAGGGAAGAAAACTCAGCCAATCCTTTGCTATAATATTCAATATAAAGACCTCCCACACCATAAACCTATCACACAAAAGGGTGCTCACACAACCAATAAGTCTAGTGCCCAAGAGAGGTGTGCACTTCAACCCCATAACAAGTATTTGCTGAAATTTCCAAACTCACATGTGTGTTGTGTTTCCTCAATGGGGAAATCACCTTTATTTATATTAGACTAGACGCATCAAAATTGGTGTCTATTGGAACAACATGGCCGACCTCAATAACTTAAAATATAATTAATAGTTACCATAATTATCTTTCACTTTATGGTGGGGTCGACCTATACCCTTTACATCACAATTAGGGTTATAGGTAAGTCTGAATATTAGACAATATAACAAGGGATATCATACACCCACTAGTGCTTATCCACTAGGGGCACATCCACCTTTTCTTATCCACATGGATGTCCAAGTTAATGGATCCTTATCTCATTGCATCTCACAAGAGAATCAGTAGGATACACACTCACTAGTTCTCAGCCACTAGGATCACGTCCACCTGTGCTCAGCCATAGGAACATCCTACTCAACAGATCTCAATCTCAGTGAGTCTCACAAGAGAATCATCTGGAGTATCACATCATCTCAACTCTCTACACATAGGAGAACAGTAAACCCATCACACGGGATCCTTCACCCCTCACAATGGTACACATCATTTCATCTTAAACGATACACCCATATCATGGGCATATTCCCTTCTCAGGGGAACAAATAATTTCATCTATGTCTTAGAGAGAACACCAAACCCAGCTCATGGGAACCTTCCCTACACAGAGGCACACAACGTTCCATCTCCATCTCAGAGAGGAACTACACACCCACATGGGCACACCCAACTCATGGGCTCTCTCTCAGGCCGTCTCACTTAGTCTGTGTCCTGGAGGATGTGTCACACAACTGTAATCATAAAAAACCCCAACATATATGGCTGGCCTAATAGAACATCATAGAATTCTAGTGGGGAAAATCACACAGTGTAAATGTGTTGAAACTACACAAGATAGGTCTAGCTAGGAATTGACATACACAGTTGTAGAGAAAATATGAGAAAAGAGAAGCATAAGAGAAAGAATGGAAGAATTGTCATTAACCAAATGAATGAATGATAATTTACACATGATATACTATAAACAACTAAACTAATGTGCACTAGAGGAGAAGCCAATGCACCATAGTGGTGGTCTAGAGTGATATGGATACACACCAGTAGTTACGGGAGTAAACTGCCACCCTGTCTAGTCTCTCAGGTAGTTACGAGAGTGAACTGCCACCTAGTCTCTTAGTCTTCAGTTAACTGACTGAAACATAGTGAAGTGAGGAGGAGATCAAGGAATCATAAGTAATGCGCTAGTCTGGTGATGATCCCAAGGACAATGTGCATTATCTGGTGATGATCCCAATGCTACATGGTGATAATCCCAATGTGACATATAGACTCCACTCAACTGATCAAACTAAATTGTGAATTGAAGAGAATATTATCCTAGAGGAATATTCTCCCTAAACTATAAGAGAATTAATAATGACTAATAAACATAGGGAAAACCTTAGGAAAAATAAATCCTAGGTGTGTGTGAAGTATCTCCAACACCCCTCTGAACATCACTATGGTGAATAGGTCCCAACAACGAGGCCAAGTTAGGTACCCAAATACAAAAGATACACTAAAATAAACAAGGAAAGAGGGAAAACCTCGTGGGAAAACCCCCTCCCTCAAACTATAATGTATGTAAAAACAAGAACTGATAGTTTCTAGGAAACTATGTCCTTCACTCCAAGATGACTATGAAGAGCATGAAACTTCTGCTCTGTGAATCTCTTGGTGAAGATGTGATCCAAGTGGATATCGATGGCCACCCACCTATTCCACTGGCTCGAAAAACAATTTTCCACCTTGGTAATCTTTTTGGCAGTTTTTTGGGTTCCAAAATTTCAGGGCCATTTTGAGGCCCTAAATGAAGTTGTTTGGGGATTTAGGGCCCAGGTGATTGCCAGAGAAACTGAATTGAGATAGTAAAAAATTGTTCTTCTTGGTTAAACCTTTGCAATGGGAAATTGTACACCTAAAACATATATCGTATGCAAAAGTTACGACCCTAGAAAGTTGATGTACTAACTTACCCAAACGGGGCCCACATGACTTTTGGCGCTTCATCTCCTAGGGTTATGTTTTTGGATGTCTAGGGTTTTTGAAATTCCTGTTTATTGTAAAAGGCCTTCAGAGCCTCATTGTAAACATCTTCTTGTGAATGAGCATAGCCATCACATCTCTACTCATAGATAAGCCACCACCATTCCAACAAGCTTGTTTTTCGCTGCATTTTATAGTTTCAACTTATTTCCTTATTGAATAGAAAACCATTTTTACTGTATCTCTGTTACTTTGTGTTAAACATATTTTAATAATTTGTATTCATTTCGTTATGCTCATAAAATCTAGATAAAGATGTTTTCATTCTGTTTTGCTGAAGGAAAAAACTGCAGGTTGATGATCCCCTCGTGTACTAAGTCCCAAATGTAGTAGATGTGGATCTCGATGTGCTTCATCCACTGCATCTGAACTGGATATTTGCAAAATTTTAGAGTGCTCTGGTTGTCACACCAGATGACGATCAGATGATGAAACTAAATTCCCAACTCAGTGAGAAAATATTGTAGCCACATAGCTTGAATGGTTATGTTAACTACCCCTATGTACTATGCCTCAAATGAAGATAGATCAATAGCAACCTACTTCTTGCTCGACCAACAGATAGGACTGAAACCAAGACTAAGTGAGTAACCATATGTGGACCTGCGATCAATGTTATCACCAACCCAGTGAGAATTGGTGAACCCAATGAGGTCCAATGTAGAGTTTGCTTCATAGTGAATCCCAAAGGTGATGGTGCCAAGTACGTATAGAAGGATATGCTTTGAATCCTTCCAATGTAGCTCATGTGGCTCATGCATGAACCTAGAGACTGCTCCAAAAACATATCCGTGGTCTGGTCTAGAGTGTGTGAGATAAAACAAGATCCACACTAGCTTCCTATACAATTTGCTATCAACCAGTGGAGTGTCCCCACCATCCTCAAGTTTGACTCTTGATAGGAAAGGAGTCGGGGTAGACTTGCAGTTTGTCATGTGAAATCTCTCAAGGAGATGTTGTGCATACTTGACCTAAGACAGTTTGATGCATGATGCATCCTGATCGAACTCGAGTCCAAGGAATAAATGTAGCGGACCCATGTCCATCATCAAGAACCTGTCATGCATATTCCTCTTGACTGCAACAATTGCCAAAGTTAAGAACCAAACATCAATATAGCATAGAAAAACCTCAAGAAAAGTACTCAACGCCTTGAAAAAGAGATAATATCAGATAATAA